>JAVYIG010003862.1:0-179821 GCA_035222895.1 Strongylocentrotus droebachiensis
GGAGTAAAAGAATGAGAAAGCTGTCATTTTTTTTGCCTTTAACGGAACTGAAGCTTTTGTACACGTACTGCATGTGACCTTCGAGTGCCTCTTCCCCAGTTTGTTCTTGTTTTTAGTAGCTGTTTCCTTCAATTCTATCAAAGCTTTGAAAATCTATAACTGTGTCTTCTGATCCAGCACAGGTGCATTTGTAGTTCAGTGAATGTCACTTTCAGGCTACATGTATGAATCACAAGCAATATCGCAGAGAAAATGAGTTTATCCCTCCTTTGAAACACCATGTTGAGACAAACTTGTTTACCGTAATCAAATCCTAGTCCAGCAATTATTTCACAGATTAAATTCTGTGAAACAGTGGCTTTTTTACATTGTAGGTCACAAGTTTCATTTAGGCTAGTTTTGTTCCATAATCCATCCTCACAACTTGTCCTCCAGCTTACACGTAGAGTCTGTTTGAATCAAAGTAAAATTTGAAGTCTCCAAACATACATGGACATGGTACTGTCTATGACTACATGTAATCAATGATTTCCAGGATTGATGACCCTTTTCATTTCCTCTAGCCATGATAAATTACCGGGAAACAATGAAAGGGTCAGCTTCATTACAAAACAAGAAAGATTTACCACAAACTATTTCATATTCACCCTATTTTACAGTACTAGCCCCCCTTTTTGATGAATTCCTTAGAATAGTCACCCGAAGAATCAAAAGTGTTTTGAATTCTCGCTACCCCAAATAGCGATTCTGCCGAGATCCGGGGAAAATCCTGAAAACGCGCATTGCATTATGGGATAGCTTTTCGACATTACAGCTTCCTGTGCAGGCGCTATATTACTAGGCGCGATAGCGTATGCACCGAATATGTCGTCTGCTCGGTCTTGTTTTTTTTTCGCAAATATTTCAACGTTTATTTGAACATTTCATTCGTTGTTTTTTGCGTCTTTTGACATCAGTGACGATGGTTTTCTTTTGTGAGGCTGCACAGTGCTGGGCTCATGATTCCAAGCGTAAGAACCCTGAAAAATGGGGGTGGATGAAGGCCGTGACTTGGGATGGGACTCTATACCGGAAGTTATAGTGACGACCCGAGAGAGTGAAAATTACCTCGTCTCGCGAATTTCGAGATTTTCGTACCTATTTAGGGTAGCGAGAATTGATGCAAAATTCACATCATTGCGAAGGGGAAGCCCTACTGATCAAATATAACAACTTCCCTCGTCAAAATATGTTTGGAGCCTGCAGTAATCATTTTTCAAAAATGATAATTTTGAGATCCAGTTTTTCTGCCTTCAGCGGTCCTTCGTAGAGCGTCAAGATTCCGGACGTCACATGTGGGACACAGCTAGCCACATAATTGCATTTTACACCTTTCCATGATATCTCTATGATTTTTCAGCAAATTATTTGTGTTTTTCAAGAGAAAATCTTTCCATCCATATATAATTTGTCCATAACTATCAGTTGTCTTGGGTTTTCTTCGGGACTGTTAGGGTGACAATTTTAAGGAAACCCTAACCCTACAGCCTCAATGTGGTTCTTTAGATTAAAAAAATTAACCACCTTGTCCTTCCAACTTCCGGCAAACTTGAAGCACCCTGGTATGTGATGGATATTACACATACGGCACAGGTGTTTTAATGAAGAACATCGGCAAAACACATTAATGCTTCTTATCACCTGTGTGGAGTAGGAAATAGATATTTCCTTGATTACCGGTAGTTAAAATGATTTCTACTCCTGTAGTTCACATGTGTTTTTATCTTGATTTCACTTGTAGACTATCTTTATTCTGATAATAATAATAATAATGATAAAGATAACAATATCAATGATAAAGATAATAATGATAATAATAATAATAATAATGAATGATAAAGATAATACTAATGATGATAAATTAATAAAAACAAAAATATTAATAATACCGGTAAGTAATTATTGTACATACATGTAGCACATTTATACTCATGGGCATTCGGTCTATCTGTGCTTTAAGAGCTGATATTGTCGAATTTAGGCTATTTTATTTTAGAAGATAATTACACAAAATTTCATAGAAAAATTGATGTTTGATTATTTTCAATATAACTATGATTTTTCTTGCTTTTAGTTTTATATATGATTTTTCAAATTTTCAAGTTTGAGAGATTGAAGAGAATTCCAAAGAATAAAGTTACTGTTTCATACGTGTAGTAATTTGAAAAAGTTATCTGCTTTTTGTGAAATGAGTGGAAACTTGTTTCAAAATATGTACATGTATGTATGTGTTAATCATATAAAACCTTTTTTGTTATGTAGTTGGTGATATTGAATTTCATACATCTGTGTGGCATGACTTCAACACCATATTTTTATGTACTGTAAGCTTACATTTTACATCTGTATACATGTATTCACAAAGTGACTTAAAATAGACTTATTGATCTGAAGAATCAGCTGATCAAATTTGCCTGTTCTCGATTTTTGTCTCGCCTGCGTAGCAAAAAGCGAGACATACATGTAGGCGCCGCTTTTCCGGTGACGGCGACGGCGGCGTCAACATCAAAAACTTAACCTAAGGTTAAGTTTTTGAATTTTTGATATAATTTTTAAAGTATAAGTTCTTAGTCAATGAAACTTTGACTATAGGGTAATCAAGTATCCCCAATCATGTGAGTAGAATTTCAGATCACAAAGTCAAGGTCAAAGGTCATTTCAGGTCAACAGACTTGGACTATGTTGTAGCATCATCATCGAAAACTTAACCTAAGGTTAAGTTTTTGAATTTTTGATATAATTTTGAAAGTATAAGGTCTTAGTCAATGAAACTTGGACTATAGGGTTATCAAGTCTCCCCAATCATGTGAGTAGAATTTCAGGTCACTAAGTTAAGGTCAAAGGTCAAAGGTCAACAAACTTAGACTTTGTTGTGGCCTCAACATCAAGATTTTCAAAATGCTTCTTCGTTATTTTTCAACCGATTTTGATTCTGATTGTTTCATATGATAGGGCTAGGAGGGGGATTTAAAATTTCTACCCAGAATCATGAAACTCATTATCTATGCTAATTTATGCAAATTTATTCGAAACCACAAAAAAGGCTTCTTCTCCTTCATTTCTCGACCGATTTTGATTTGGTTTGCTTTATATCGTAGAGCTAACTTTGGTACACTAAACTTCTACACAGAATTTTGAAATTGTTCTCCATTAATTAATTATGGTAATTTATGCAAATTTATTCCAAAAATAACAAAAATTGCTTCTTTTCCCTCATTTCTTGACCAATTTTGATTTGGTTTGCCTTATCTGGTAGAGCTAAATTTGGAACACTAAACTTCTACACAGAATTGTGAGATTTTGCTCCATTGATTATTTATGGTACTTTATGCAAATGAAATGAAATTATGTCCCTTCCAGGGCATCAAATTTTTATTTTTTGACCAGTTCAAAAGTGTACCACATAAAATTTACGATATTTGTTGTTGCGAGATGCGGATGAGCGCTACGTCATTGACGTTCTGGTTTATCATATTGAATTGCGTTATGCAGGCGAGACCGCCGAGAGCGTTTCCCTTGTTTCTCTCATGTTATTGATTTTCATTCTCATATTATTATTGAACCGCTGATTCAATCCCTCAGATAAATGCATCTGTCATTATCTGTTTATGGTATAGCATGAAGGAAGCTAATCAATGAAACACCAAATCCTAAACCTGACCCTACAGATATGGACAAGTTCTTGTGAAGTGAGAAAGAAAATTGTGAGCTTTCTCATTTTCTTTATGTCAGTTGGAAGTTTGGAAGAATATCAAAGAAAAGGTGTGCCATGAAAATCATTAAAGGTATTACAAAGTTTTGGTATGGGGTCACGAATTTGGTTCAAATTAACATATTGGGAGCATGCGTTCTTACAATATACATTGATCGTTGTCGCGGTTGAAATTGAGTCTAAAGTTATGAAATTATAAATAAATAAACTCTTTATGTTGTATAGCTCCCTCTCAAGGTCAATATATTAATTTAGCTATGAAACGATGTTTCTTGACTAAAATCGACCGATTAGCTATTCCCGTTTTGAAATTATATATCCCAACTACATATTCTGAGATTTTCATGGTCGCAGCTACCATTGTATGGCCGTAAGCGCCATTTGAAATTTATCAAAATTTACCGGGAGCACTGGTAAATTTTTATATTCAATTTTTCTCGAAAACAGAAGTGTTTTAGGGGCTAATTTTTGTAGTGCTTATAATACATCCACAGGGGCATCCAAATATATCAAAATTGTAAAGATTCACTATCCACCCAATTTTCAAAATTTCCCAAAACTTTGTATTACCTTTAATCTTTAGAAGCACCAAATTCTAAAAGTAAAAGAAAAAGTGGAAAAGTTTAGACCAAATATTCTTGCCTCCTGTTTGTATAGTCCCATATACTCATTTCTGTGTGCAGACTATGCAACTTTCGTCAAGATCAAGTCAATTTCATTCATTTTGATGATTCCAAAACCCCACAGTGGAGGTCAGTTTATATTTTACACTAAAAACCTATGGAAATAAATGGACGGAGCGGTAAATATCTAGCACCATCTTTTGATACAAGAAGAACAATATGAGGATATAGATTCAACATTGGTCATTTAAAATTTATTTTAGCTACCAAAGACTGCACATGAGCTTTAAAATGAAGTACGGTACATGTACTGTATAATATATACCTGGTCCCCGTCTTACATTTAGAGTTGATATCAATCGCAACTATTCACATAAGAGATGGGAGACTTCAAACTTTTGATGGATTGGAGGACTAATTGCGATTGATTTGGATAAAACGTAATTCTTTGTAAGACGGGGCCCTGGATTATCCAAGAGGTAACTGGTACAGGTACATGTGTAGCGTCCCCATGCCATGGTAACAATAGTGAACCGCTGTCGTTTGAATGCTGAATGCTCTCAAGCGTTGACAACAATAAGGTCCCCCATTGCACTATTAAACCACTGACTCAAAAGGGGCTTCAAATCTTTTGTGATACTGGTGTTTGGTTGACCTGAGAATATAACTTACAGGGTTTAATCAATATGTTTTTTGGAGTACGCCATAGAGGACTGCGCAGTACAACTTTACTGTGAAGCTGGAGAAAGTTTAGTCTGGAAGGCAAAACACCCATTTCGATAGTGATTTTTGATAACTAGTGATAGCAAAACAGTGGATGGAATAGTAGCAAACTCTTGTCAGAAGTTGGGAGTAGTCATTTTCTTCAGTTGTGGCACAAGCTTGGATTGAAGACCAAATATAGTCTTCCAATCTAGCGTGCTCAATTAATGATAGAGATAGTATTCTTGCATCACTTTCGATATCTATTATTACCTTATATTTGATTTCGAGTCTCTACCATTCTCTGTTGTGGTTTCACAGGGAAAAGAGCAGTTTAACAAACTTTACGTTGTGTTCTTCAAAGTGCGGATTCCCAGAAGTGAATTGATTATAGATCTCATTAACCAGAAGAAAGGAGTTTAGAGATGAATAACATGGACGTGACTGATCTTCATGCAGTTCATATGCTTCTGTGAACTGTACATGTGTATTGATTGGAGAGGGTGAAATTGTAACCGCAAACCTCTAGTCCCATGTACAGCTTTGTTGCAATCTCAAGATCTACGGAGAAAGAACATCATTTTGTTGTTGTAGGATCATGAGGGATAGTGTAGCTGGGAACAGAAGTTTCCTTTAGTTCAGTCATCAAACTTCTTAAAGATTGTCCAACTTGTCAAATGTGAAGCAAGTTCTATTGACAAGCAATAGACTACATGTAGAATCATTCTGTACTCCTGGAGAATTAAAGTACATGTAGACATGGGAGGAACGAACGGGCGAATTATCCCTTTACCAGAATGGAAACCTTGTAAGTTCATACTTATCTCTATTGTTTAATCACCAAATCTGGATCGACCAAATCAATTGATTCATAATATATATATATATATGCAATATTTTTTCCCGTAACATGAGAGTAATTTTAATAGTTTCATACTATTAATTAAATGTAATGTTAACTGTTATTGTATAATTGTTTTAAATGGGGGCACGCTACAAGAGTCCTATCTCGCACCCCGGGGCAACGTGTCTGACACGGCCGGTTGTAGCAACTACTCCGAAGATCAAGATTACATTAATGTTGATCTAAGGAGACACGAACGAACGAATCACCAGTGACCTTTTCCCTCCTCTGTTGGGCAAGTCCAAGATAAAAAGTACATGTTTGTATTTTCAGTATGGATATTAACATGCACACATGTTTCATCTATATCCAAGACCAAGCCAGAACATGATTACAAGGTTGATGCGATCATTTGATAACAAAAGTTTGTTCACTTTGTTGTGTACAAAAGTATCATAAATATTTGTTTTTCTCCCAAGTGCCTTCTCCGTTAGGGCACCTATCAAATATATTATGGATAAAGTCGTCCGCCACCACACCACAGAGACATTACAGATTCAGCCAATTTTAAAAGCCCTTACCTATAATGATTATAAAATAAAAAAAATCATAACTTTCTCACTGTTTGTTTGATTTCATTTATCTTTCATCAGTCTACATCTCTGATTTTGTAGATGCTTACATGTACCTCTAGCATAGTTTGCTATCAAGGCTGGATTTCCCTTTAACATAGACACGACAGAACTTCAGGGTAGAATCATTCGAGAATCAAAAGTGAAAGTGGGGTTATTTTGAGTGTTTTTTAATCATTATAAACAGGCAATTTACGATGTACAAGTATTATTAATTGAGTCTAATTTGGAGTGTGCTTTCACTGCTTTGCCCCCCCCCCCCCGCCCCCCCGGTGAAAAAGTTACAACAAGTTTAATAAACTTGTAAATATCATGAATGTTTTGAGGTGACACTATTTCTTTAAAACTCCCTTGGATGATAAGACAATTTCATGTATGTATTTCAAACTTTTGGCAAGAAAGTTTTGAAATAGGGCTCCACCTTGACTTTATTTCAAGGATTCCTTGAGTGAAATTTTGATGGTGTTTACATGTATGCATGAGCACCTTATTAAAAGTTTCAAATTATGGGGTGGGTACTGACTCCTGAGTTAAGGCTCTTTCAGATACATGTACCTGAAGAGTTAAACCGTTTTTTTGTTGGTTACGTGTAAATGAATAACTGCGCTCAACAATAGTCCTGTTTATATTCAATTTAGCTCTTTGCTATATGATGTACAATCTACACTGTAGTTCTAAAGTGAAACGTATTACAACTACATGTACGTCATTACAACAAAAAACCTGATAAAGTTTACTGTTTCACATCTGAAGGAGGCATTAGAATTTGTGTCCAAGGCACCTGTTACTCTTTAGTCCTGGATTTAAAATCAAATCCGCTCCATTTTTCTTCTTAAATCCCTCGCAGGTGAACTTGCTTCTTCAGAGGTCCACTGCACGGTAGAAGGTAGCGGAGCGGTGAAGCTACGGGAATGCGATGCCGAAGTCAACCACACACCAAACACAGTCCATGGACTGTTGGAACGGATACAGAGGGAATACCCAGAGAACGTCGCCATGGCGATAAAGAGGAACGGAGATTGGGTGAAATGGACGTATAGAGAGTACTGGAACCAGAGCAGGGCTGCGGCAAAGTCATTTCTCAAGGTGAGATATAGTTTGCTGGCAAAAAAACATTTTCTGACCAGCAGGGAAAGAATACACCCAGGAAAGCCCCAGTTTTAGTTATTTTGTTCCTCTCATGAAGGGTATATTTGCTGGAAAATCATCTTACTTTTTACCTCTTCAAATGCTGAATGAGCCCCCATGAACAGTAAAGTGGTTTTTGTAGTTTCTAAATCATCCCAGGCATTTCTTGCCTCAACAGACTGGGATTATTAGGAATTTGTTCTAACCTCCCCTTGTTATTTGCCCAAATGAAAATAAGGTTCTTGTTAAAGGTGTTTGGTATCATGTTCATGTCTTGAAATGAATGTTTATTTACTATGTCTGTTGTAGCTTGGACTAATGTTTATTTACTTTTGTCTGTTGTAGCTTGGACTAGAGAGGTTTCATGGTGTCGGTATCATTGGTTTCAATTCACCTGAATGGTTCCTATCTAGCATGGGAGCCATGTTTGCTGGGTAAGTTGAATCGGTCAAGAAATTGTATAATAATGGTTAAAGCCTCATTTACCTGGTGCATTGAACTACCTTTAAAGAAATGAAGCAGCAAAATACAATGACATTTCACCATTATTCGCTTCACATTTCTGTATATTATATCGACAGAAAAACAAGTATGCTTTTCATTTTCTGTAATTTCTGTAATTTGTATTCAATTTTGAACATGTTGGCTGAAAAGATGAAATATGAGACGTCACTATTAAAGGGAGTCACTATAATAATAGTGGTTACCAAGGCTTCTGTTGCATACAGATCCCAAAATGTTTTTTTTGACCCCCAGAAAAAAACAATGATGGAGATAAAGTGTAGTCTTAGAAGTTGCAGTATCGAAGTATCCCAATATTAGAGAAATCTTCACATACCATGGCATATCAATGAGGAAGTAAAAATGAAGTTTATAAAGAAAAAAATAATTTAAGAAGTAGAAAGTTTAAAGCAGTCTTGCAGACCAAGGATACTCGGAGATTAAAACAGAACCATCTTGCCTTGTATCTCCAGCGGATTTGGGGTGGGTGTCTACACCACAAACTCTGCCGAGGCATGCCAGTACGTGGCAGGAAACTGCAAAGCCAACGTGATCGTGGTGGAGAACTCCAAGCAACTGCAGAAGATTCTGAAGGTGTGGGACCAGTTGCCCCACCTCAAGGCGGTTGTCCAATACACCGGTACCCTGGAAGAGAAGATGGACAATGTTTATGAGGTAGGTGTGCATGCAGGGGCACGTCCAGGGGGGTGTTTCACAAAACTTGTCATCAGTGACAAATGAAAGCTTTTGTTATAAGCTTCTGAAATCCTTGCTTCTGATTGGTTATCAGCTGATTTGTCACTGATTTTTGTTATTTGTCATTGAAAAAATGCTTTGTGAAACGGGTTCCAGATCTTCTGCAAGGGTTGGGGGCGGAGGAATGGGGACTATCTAGAATATCTCAAAAAACAAAATAGCAATACTTTCCGGAATGCCAGAGTGGGTAGGGGGAGGGATGGGAGGCGTGCATCGGACAGTTGTGATGTGGAAAAAAATGGTCCACTTTCAGAAAGCATCAACGAATCGTAGTTATGAATAGTCTAAACAGTTATTCTAAACAGTGAATGACTGGTAATAATGTGATCAGAAATTGTTCATTCGTGCACGATGCACAGAGGAGTGAACTGTACAGTACTCTACAAATGCAAGTTAATGTCCATGTATGGCTTGGTATTCCCATTCCGTCAAACACACTCGTTAATGTCATCAGACCTTGGTGTTTGTCGAAAATGATATTCTCATGAAGTGGTGTGATATACAAATAAAATGTTGGAAAGAATAATATTATAGATCCTCATTATGACCTGAGTTACTCATGTTTTCCTTCTTTTATCTTGCTGTGTCAAATTTGTATACAGTGGATTTGAAAGAACTGATTTTTAGGGATTTAGTTCTGTCAGTTACTTGGGCCTACTTGCGTATAGATATTTAAAGCTGTAATGCTTCTTTTCCCGTTGTCACATTTGGTTGTCTCTGGTATCATGTTCACTGCATAGGATGGTATTTTCAATGTCACTTTAACATATTGTTACCAGTTGTAGTAACTGCTTCTTCTGCTGGAAGTGCACTTCAAATATCATTGATAATTGTGATCAAAATGACTTATTCCCCCTAACTGTTGTGATGGTTTCTTTGTCTGTGTTTATAGTGGGAAGATTTCATGAAGCTTGGATGCTACATGACAGACGATGAACTTGATCGCATCATGCAGAGTCAGGCTGCTAACCAGTGCTGTGCGCTCATCTACACATCGGGAACCACAGGCAACCCCAAGGGAGTTATGATCAGCCATGATAATGTGAGTATTCACCTCTGACCTTTGACCCCTCTGTCAAACTCTTGTCCAAATTGACTCCCGTACCCACTAGTCTGAACTGTGCACTCATCTACAGTCAAACCTGTCTATATCAACTGCCCAAGGGCAACACAAAAGTGGTCTTTGTAGACTGGTTCCTTTAGTACATGTTTCAATGAGAAACCATTTTCAAGGGAAATAGTAAATGTGGTCTTTGTAGACAGGTGGTCACTAAAGCAGGTTTGACTGTATCAGTCACTACTGGTGACCCTAAAAGAGGAAATTAGCCATGGTAACAAGTTTAAGTATTTACCTCTCCCTCCAACTCTCATCCTGTTTCTCTAACCCCTTACTCTTTCGCTCAGCAACAACTTTCTCTCAACCACAACTTTCTCTGTCCTTTTGAACTCTTGTATTTCCTCATTCTGTCAGCCCACCTTTTCCTTTTACCCCCTCCCCTCATCCCCCTCTCCCTTTTACCTCCAGCTGTTCCCTCTAACTTTCCCAAATTACTTCTCCCCTCTTTGCTTGATCCTGTTAGCCATTCTCCTGTCCCTTTCCTGACACCAATTAATTTCTTCTCTTTTCCCTCCCCTCGCCCCCTTTTCCGTCTTCTCTTGCCATCTTAATTTCCTCTCTTCCATTCTCTCTCCCTCTATAACCTCCCACATTTCCCTTGCCCTCTTTTCCTCACCCCACCCCCTTTTCCCTACCCTCTTCTTTTCCCTGCCTCTATAAACCTCCTGCATTTCCCTTACCCTCTTTCTCACCTGCTTGTATTTCCCTTTTTCACTGTAATAATATACCGTACTTATATAGCACATATCACAATATGTCTCTATGCGCTGTAAGAAAGAGTAAGAAGGAAAAGTGGATAGAGTAACATAAGAAGAGTGAGATATGCTCAACATACTTCCTCTCGTTAACATTGGAAAGTATTTTTGAAAAAAAATGTTTTAAGACGCGCCTTAAAGTTGTCAACAGTATCACAGTTTTTTAGATTTTCCGGTAGTTTATTCCTCTCACCTTTTAAACTCTCTCACCTTTTAAACTCTCTCACCTTTTAACTGCCTCTCCCCCTTTCTCCACTTCCTCCCAGTAATCTTCCTCTTCTTATCCCTTGCCTAACCCTCCCCCATTTCCATTAACCTCTTACCATTTTTCCTTCTTTCAGTTCAGTTTGTTATATGTCATAATTTTTCTTCCATGAACCATGATGGAAATATTATGGTAATAAGAATTTTGCTTTCACCTTTCTTTTTCTTTCAGAGAAAATTAGAGAAATATATATTTTTTCTTTATTTCTTGTCTTGTTGCCCATAGCACTGTAACTTGAATTTATGTGAAATTTATTTTACACATTGACAGTTTGACACTCCCTTTCACCTTTACATGTACATTTCTATTTTGTATTTCAGTACACATGGATTTCTCACCGATGTCTCTCTCAAGTGGACATACCCTTTGGCAGTCACCGAGTAGTGAGCTACCTGCCGCTAAGTCACGTAGCAGCCCAGGTCTTTGATATCTACTTCCCTCTCCATCTTGCTGGCACCACTTACTTTGCCCAACCAGATGCTCTAAAGGTAAGATCATAGTCCTTATCCAACGACAGTTGAGAAAAATGCTCTCAAATTATCTATTTCAAAAATAGAGGAAAAAACACACCTGCTGCGGATTAACAATCTAAAGATCTCTCATAAGAAATCTCTTCATTTTCTAGGAAATCTTAAAAAGTTAATGTGAACTAAAAATTACTTTTCAAGTTAGTCAGCAGGGACATATTATTAGAAGCATATGATTGCTTAATGGCTATATTTCCCACTCTTTTTGTATCTTAGTTTAGTTTGCAAACGTACCCTTTTGTCAAAATACATGTCTGTGTCAAAACTTGTTGTATTTGCGCTATCTTATATTAGAGGATTAAAACTATGCTGAATTTAATGTTGGAGTGAGAGACTTTGGGGAAAGAGCATCAAACTACTCCATGCAACATGACTTTCCTTCAAACAGAATTTAATAAGTTAAATGGTGCTTTATAACATCTTATTAATGCACGAGGCCTCATTATTGATATGAAATACCAAGCTATTTCTTCTAAAAAAAGAAAAATCTTTCTCCAAATTTACCACTACAGGGCTCCCTCGTTGACACGCTTAAGGAAGTCAGGCCGACGAGTTTCCTCGGCGTGCCCCGCGTCTGGGAGAAGATTCACGAGAAGCTACGCTCCGGTGCGTCTCAAATCACGGGAGTGAAGAAGCGCATCGGCACGTGGGCCAAAGACATCGGCTACAGAGGCAACGTAGCCATTGCAAACAGGTCAGTCTGCAAAACCACTTACCCCCTTGGTTACTGGATTCATTCATTGCCATTGATTTGATACAGGGGTCACCTGGTTCCAGGAGGCAATGAGTTAATTCACTTTGACAAGCAAAAACTGTATTTCATTTGTAATATTCCATGCTTTACATGACTGATCGCAGAGGGCCTGTGTAATTGATGCACATTTCAGGGGATGGCTGTTTATGAGCACTTCCAAGTCATTCTGTCCCAGATGTTAAAGACCTTATCAAAGATTTTACTCTACCTGATGATTGTAATGTTGAGGGTTCTAATAGCTGGGATCACACCGAATATCAAGGAAAATAATAGTTTCAATTTATCGTGTTCTAAAATTTATATAATTAGGTTTAGTAAAATATGGGATATACATGTAGAACTCCAAGTGTATAATGGTGCTCATATTCCTCTGAAACTATGCTCAAGTTAGGGCTCTTTAATAGGAAACAACGATAACATCTTTATTTCATATTCACTGATATCATCTCTACCTCATCTCATATTGGACTATCCCATCTATTGTAAACCATGCACTAACAGAGAATTATACGCCCATCTTATCAGCATAATCAATTTGCAAAGTATCAAATTACATGTGCATCGCTTCTCACATTGCGTCATCACCATACAGATTTTGTTATGGACCCAGCCATGCAAAGCAAAATAGTGCTTCAAATGAAACCATTTCAATCGGAAAAAGAAAAAGAAAAAAAAAAAAATCATTAATTAATCCTTATGCTTTGATACATGTAGCTTAACTTGAATTGATTGCAATGATATAAAAGTGGAACCTAAAAAAGTAGAAATAATACAGATCAATGCTTTGAAAATGGCAATAAATTTCTTTTCAATTAACAGTCTTAAAGTATCTCCATACATATATGCACATCGTGCAGAAAAAAAAAATACTTGTATCATATGATGTAAAAAAACAGACATAATCCTACAATTTTACTTCCACATTATTGCTTTGTGGTTACTACTTTTTTGTCCATTTCCTGTTCTTCATCCTTCTTCCTGTTTGAGTTTAATTATTTTAGCAGAATTTATAATTTTCAGATATTTTTGTACCACTTTGCTTTTAATTGTTCTATGTTGTGTTTTTTCTATTTTTGTATATCGTGTGGATTCCCTCTATTTTCCAACCTCTATTTTCCAACCATCATATATTATAGAAAATGCCATTTCCTCTTTTTGCATGACTGTGTTACTTTAGTAGACCTCAACACAATTTGTAATCGTAACCATATTTATGTCTGTAGTAAATGCTATTTGTGTGATCATGAGCCATTTCCTCTTCCTTCTACACTGTATACATACATACAATTTATAAATATAGAATGTAAGCTTTCTATTTTTTCTTAATTTTAATATTCAAATCTATGAATCATGTTCTATTTTGAATGATTAATCTACTGCTAATTACTTCATCAATTAAGGTTATTTATAGCTATTGATTATTTTCATGACCAACTCATGCTTGGTTATCACATTTCCTTTTGCTATCTGTTTCGCAGTGCTAGTTGATATCCTGTATTGCTTACCAGTATTGTTTTCTTCCTTTTCTTTCTTTCTTTCTTTTTCTCACTTTCTCTATCTCTCTTTCTTATGCTCTTTCTCTTTTTCGCCTTGTTCCTTTTTCCCTTGTTCCTTTTTCCCTCTACTTCTCCTCCTTTCTTTCCTAATCTCCTTCCTCCCCTCATCTCCTCCCCACCTGTCATGTCCCATTACTAATTAATGTTAATATTAATATTCCTTTCCTCCCCTTCCATCTTTCCTCTTCTTCCCTTTTCCTTTCTTTCCATCCTTCCTGTTTCCTTCTCTCGTCTCTCCTTCCCGCTCTTCCTCTTTCTCCTTCCGTTCAATCTCTTATCTCTTCCTTCCCTCCTCTCTTCTCACCTTGCCTCTATTTCCTCCCTCCTTCCTATCCCTTTTTATTCTCTCTATTGCCTCGTTTCCATTCTCTTCTTCTTTTTATTTATCTCTACACTCCCGCTTCTTCCCCCGCCCCTCTTTCTTTTCTCCTTCCCCGCACTCCTCTTGCAAAATTCATCTCCTATATATTTCTTGCCTGATAAACCATAACCATAACCATATGATTGTAAACATTTTTTTTGTATAATCATCAAAAATTCAAAATATATTCCTCATCATAGCTCCATTAAGTCCAGACGCCCTAACAAAGTACCAAGGTGAGAGCCGCTATATATTCATAATTTGTCCACCAATTTGTTTTGGTTGTTGCTGCTTTTCATGCATGCATGCATGCATTTGTTTGACATTTCATCATTCATGGCCAATTTCATACTCCATTTCATAAATCATTTTGTTATTAAACTATCTAGGTGTGACATAGTAGCTTGTGACTTAGCAGAGTGACATGACAGTTTATTATCAACTTTTTTTCCCCTTTTTTTTCTTACAAGGGATAATATAAGCACAAACATTACAGTTTTGCTTTCGTTGAATGCTGCTTTTCATGCATGCATGCATGCATTTGTTTGACATTTCATCATTCATGGCCAATTTCATAATCCATTTCATAAATCATTTTGTTATTAAACTATCTAGGTGTGACATAGTAGCTTGTGACTTAGCAGAGTGACATGACAGTTTATTATCAACTTTTTTCCCCCTTTTTTTTCTTACAAAGGATAATATTAGCACAAACATTACAGTTTTGCTTTCGTTGAAAGCAATACTTCAATGATCATTCAATCTTTTTGAAAGGGCATATCCTGTTTGTAAAGTTCATCTTTTCAATAATTTTGTTAAAGCTTTGCATGCAATTCTAAGCTGCATTTCCAAATATAATGCATTTTCTTTCCCCTTATGTTATCAGGGTAAGGGGAAGCCCCCAAACTCCCCATGTGCATTACAAAATGCATCCACAAATGGGTCTTAGCTGAACAGAAGTTTTTTGCTTTTGCAGATAAAGGCATATGACGCTCTATTCAATCACATTCATGTTCTAAACATTTTTATTAGCCCACTCTGCTTAATAATTATCTTAGATTATTTCAAAAGATGTTTTTAAAAACTTGCATGTGAGAAATGGAATTGAGGGGATAGTCTTACAATGAGGAGTTGGATTCTATTCATTTCCATAGACGGTTTAGCTTGACTATCTCACAGTAATGTTGTGTATAGGTAACATTGATTATCTGTATAGTTTCCCATGCATGTGTTTCAATAGAGTGTTTATTTTATTTGCCAACAAAATATAGATATAGTCCTATATTTTATTGATCAGTGTGCTGTTAAATAGTTTGTGGCATGCTTGTGATTAATGAGTAGGCCTACAGTGTAAATCTGTTTGTAACTGGAAAAATAAATATCTGTATCAGAAAATAGGTTATCAATGTTTTTATTTTCCTTTTGATCGTTGATGCACAATGGCATCCGTCATGTGCACGTAATTTTAGTAGGAGTAAAGATCAATAGTGTATACAGAGACAAAATTATTAATTCTTCAGCGAATCCTAAGGCATTGGATGTTGTTATGTATGTAGTATTATGTTAAATATGGGAAACTTTGTTTGCTTTTACTGTGTTTAGTTTGTGGTGATTACTCAGTTTTTTGTGTGTGTTTTATTTTGTTCATGTGCATGTCTTTCAATATTACTGTGATGAATAATTTGTATGTATATAGTCTACTAGCTTATGATGACATCAAAGATACCATTGACAAATTTCTGGGGCTATAACGAAACAGCAGTTATAAAAAAAGGAAAAGAAGACACTACAAGAGTCAGTTCCAAAAAAAAGATGATATTTAGTGTTCGCAACTAAATGTAGCCAGAGACCAAATTTTTGCAGTCCTATTTAGTTTTCGAAGGAAGTGTTGCATTTTATTCCGCTTCATTTTGCCTTTCTACAAGGACTTTTAATGTAGAATGTCATTAGGCTGCAAGTCAAGCTGTATGCTTTTCTCTGTTGATCCTTTAATGTGCACGATTAATTTTTTAATTATGCACATTCGATAAATGTACTCAATGGATATCATTTAAGTTTTATTGAAACATTGAAAATAACATGGTACATGTAGGCCTATTTATTGTATATATTAAATACATGTACAATGTACACCAGGGTCGTCCATGGAAGGTGTATAAGCGATGGGTTAGAATTTTTAAAAGACATGTTTGAAAATCAGCGGCAGGCTCAAATTCATTCTCAACCAAAATCATGTATGAAATATGAGTTATAAACTTTGTTTGAAAATGCTTCAAAACAATAATCATATTGCACCCTAGAGCTTACAGAACCCTAGAGCTTACAGAACCCAGGCCTGCAAGGGAAGTTGTGTGCTCTGCTCCATCAGGGACCCGTTTCACAAACCCTCTTTTCAATGACATATTACAAAAATCAGTGACAAATCTGCTGATAACCAATCAGAAGAAATAATTTCACTAGCTAATAACACAAACTGTCATTTTTCACTGATGACAAGATTTGTGAAATGGGGCCCAGTTCATACTTCTGGCAAGCTGCAGGCTTACATGTTTCAATTCTTGTTTGTGGACCGCCGTGACTTATATATTTTTTTATGTATGAAATTATTGGTAAATCATTTCTTAGCACGTCATATGAAGGACAATAGAATTACCTTGCAATTATCTTTTTATCTATGTTTACAGACAAACGGTTCCTTGGGGATGGACTGTGGCCAACATTATGGTCTTCAGAAAGGTAAGAGATTCTCTTTTGACCGGTCTTAATTTGAATATTGGAATCTCAGTTTAATCCATTGCGGCATATACATGTATGGTACTTACACTTAAGCTGATAAGAGATCTGCAAACGATTTCAATCAGGGATAGTTCTTCAAGGTAATGTACTCTTGGCTGTAATGCAAAACTAGTGTTATGACTGCCACGTTTCAAAATAAATAAAAAGACACAAAAGGGTAATATAGTTTAATGGAGTAAATAAGTTTCTTTAAATCTTACTGATAATCATCATTCTTGGGGCTGTATTCTGAAGAGGCCATTATCTTTTATGTTACTTTAGGGAAGGAAAATGATTTTGATTGTTATAGATGTCATTTGTTATGACTATTAACATTGTTCTACAAGCATCAAAGATAACTTTGTTTTCAGAATGCCTCTCCATAACTTTGTTGCTTCTCTCTTCTTTTTCAACATTTTGGCTTAGATTTCTAAATAATTTAAACCTTACTTGAAAATATTGATAAGTGATTTCTAAATATTTTTGATGATGATTTGCTTGCATGCCCAGGAATTGTTTTATGACACGTGGTGGAACTGTTCCTGTGATTTTCGGCAAAGATCAAAGTGATCAAATTACAAAAGTATGATGAAGATGACAAAGTACACTTACAGATTAAAGAGCATGCATGAAGCATGAGTGAGCACGTGGAGATCATAATCCCTTCAAGGGAGAAGGGGGAGGGGGAGGGGGGGGGGGGGGGGGGGAGAGGTGGATGTTAGGGAAGCCATAATAATATTTTATATCAAATCACATCTGTTGCCTAGTACGCTACTAAAAATACACTACCTACATCTAATGATGACACGCACGTGCCACTGTCATTGTCATTACCTTATCTTGTAATGAACAATGGAGTGTATATTCAATCTTCTCAATACGGTTAACCAATTCCGGTTAACCAATTCCAGCAATTGTTTGTTGACTTTCAACATGACCTTCACAAACTTTTCAAAGTTGTAGTAGAACATGACATCACAATAGGAACTGCATGATCAACCACACGTACCCATGACAAACACTGTGCACTCTCGAGCTAAACTTTGACTTGTGCAATTTCCAAGTTGTTTCAGGAAGTCATATGATTCCTTTGGTTTATTGAACTCTGGTCACTTATTGAGTCATAATTACCTTTGATGTAGATGAACTATTGATTAATGGGGTACCAAAAGGAAACCACAAGGTCAGGGTCATTAATTATTTTTAGTACTTCTATATATATTTGGGCAAGTCCGGGCTACACATATTTTTTTCCTGAATATGCGGGGTGCTGACCACTGGTATGTCAAAGGTTTTAATGATGACTGTATTTCAAAAGTTGATAGAGCAACTGTAAAACAGATCAATGCGGATATCACGGGAAATGGATACTTTACTTTATCGTTCAATTGTGTTTATTCCTGCTAATTGGTAACATGTAGGACACAAAATAACCAAATACCTCTGGCTTGCTCGTGTTTTAGTCACAAGGCCAGTAAAGCCACAGTGATTTTTGTAATTTCCTAGAACTGTTTGATTCTTGTCAATTTCCTAATCATTCAACTTCTGTAACCAGGCTTTTGCAAATGATGTCATTACCCACATGCAATAGTATTTTTATTCACAATTTTGCAATTAGTTGCATTGTAAATTGTAATGCATTAATCAAGATTACATCAAGATGTGATTACAGTAGGAATGATGTGGGCAATAATGATTGTTTTTTTTCCTCTTAGTTGTACATGTAGCTTGGTATTATTTTTTCATGAAAATTAAACAAAATAGTCTTTTGAAACTAGTAAAACTTAGAACAGGAATAGAGAAGGTCCTTATACTCTAAGCTGTAACTATTTTTTTAAAACATTTTTTTTGCCTTTTAATGAAGTATGATATACAATGTGGATCTGAGATTAAGCTATTAAAAAAGGAAAAGGAAAAAAGGAAAGAAGAAAACAAAAAGAAAGAAAAATTTATCAAAAACTAGAGATATATGAAGAGTACAAATTAACAAATAGTTTATGGAAAAAAAGGAAGAAAAGTGAAAGGCATACATTTTCTAAAAAAAAAGAATGAAATGCTGATAATACAAAAAAACAAAACAACAGTTTATTAAACTCTGTGACTTTCAACAACCTTGTAGTGTATTTTGTAAGGACCTGGGAAAGCAAAGAACACATTTTTGTAATTATTGATTTTCTTTTGGAGACACTTGGTTATCGTTAGAAGATACTATTTATCATACTGTGAAGTACATGTATGTCCGGAAGAGAGCTATGTATAGTTTTTTTTATAGTGGAACTTCATCACAGAGAAGAAATTTTTATCTCCTGCTCAGGGAATCAATTAAATAAATGATTTAATTTGAAAGAAAGAAGAAATACTACCTTTAAAAATGTGGATGAAACTTTTTCTTCTTTTCTTCAGGCAACCAAAACATTGATACAATTTGTCGATTTGAGAGCCATAGACTTTAGACTTCCTGTAAAGTGTTAAGGCCCCTGAATCTTTTGAAAAGTCTCAAGTCTATGCAAATGAATACATGTATGTATGGCTAAAGGCCCTCGGGATTCTAACCAGACAATATCAATATTAAGTTCTACACTGTAGACTAAACAATCTGGGGTTCGATTGCACTTAGGGTTGATGACAGCTTGGCCTAATCAGGTTCCGCCTTTATCAACCAAATTGTCTAGACACAAAACAAATTCTTCAAAGTGACTCAAAGACATTCCCAGCTCAGCTCTTTCAGTTGTAAAAAATAATAATGCAGAGTTTAAAGACGATTTGTATTACTGCCCATGTGACTGTATTGTGGAAAAGAGACTCTAAAAGATATACCGTGAATGTGGTTTGTTGAAAATAATAAAATGTCTATTGTATGGTATAGTATTAATGACTGCTTTGAGAGAAATAGTTGTTTTTATAAGCTCAAGGGAAGGTTAGAATGGTGCTATTTCCCGAGGCGTGCCGAGGGGAATAGCCCAATTCTTACCTTCCCGAGAGCGTATAAAAACAACTATTTCTCGAATATTAAAGCAGTCATTAATACTTTTATATGCCGAAAAAAAATAGACTAAAAAATAAGAAATAAAAAATACTTTTTTTTTTTTTGACGAAGATGAGATTCGAACTCTTGCGTACAAAAGATGATGTATCTAAAGACAGCGCCTCAGACCTCTCTGCCATCGCGCGATGTTAACATGCTTGGCAGTTTTGTACAATATATACATTAAAATGGATTGAAACCGGCTTCGCGTGTGATGAAAGCTCCATATACGGACTCTTCTTTTACTTTTGCAATGCATATTGGCACGAACTTAGATCAAGATCTATCGGCAGATGTTGTTTTTTGGTTTTTGGAAGTTTATTTTCGTCTTCATGTCAACAATGCAAGATAAAATTGTCGGTAAGATCGATCGAGATTCAATTGTATTGAAATTACCGACCAATTATTCGCACACATACGGTATCCTCGATCGCTCAAACCATTTTTTAACATGTAAACCTATGGGGTAACCATGGAGACTGAACTATTTTTTTAATAACCATGGTTATTAAAAATATTAAATGTTTTATGCATGGTTACCGGGAATTTTACAGGAACAGTTGAAGTTTATGAATGCAATTTCGACCAATCAGATGGCTGGATTACTTAAATGAGGTATATAATTATGGCTAGTGGGCCAGTCACAAAAAGACTTGTCTAGGCACAACAGGATGATACAGATTCATACATGTACATGGTTATTTACAAGATCTCTATCGGTCTTTCTTTTACCAACCCAGTCTTCCAGGGCAGTCTTGAGCTCTTGTAGTGAGATAAATAAATCAAAAATTCACAGAGGTATGCGACAAAATTTCATGAAATAAAAAATGTTATTTGGTTGTAGACTTGTAGAAGCGCAAAATATTCAAACCTTATTTATTTGTAACATATTTGCAAATTTTGACAACTTTCTTTTCCTCATATTCTTTTTTTTTTTTTTTTTTAAATAGTAAAAGTCTGCATTTTTCAGTCTACTTGTACTCCCAATATTTATATCATTTTTTGGATACAACTGTTCAATGTTTTGTAAGAAATAATGTAGCAGTATGACAGAATTATGGTAGTCTGTATAGGCAGGTGGTCTTTTTATGAATGACAAAATGTACAGTGTATATTGCACAGCAAAGTCTTTTAATTACAGCAAAACGTGCTTTAGCGACCACCTGTCTGTAATGATCAACATTTTTGTTTCCCTTGAATTGTGTTTCTCATTAAACATGTACAGTATTATGGGAACCTATACAAAAATACCACTATTGTTTATCTCCCTTGAGTGGTATTTATACTCAGGTCTTAATGTTTAATCATTCTTATACACTCATGTACATGTATGTTTTTGTTGTTTTCAGGTTCGATTGGCACTAGGACTCGACAAATGCTTGTACAACTTCTCAGCCGGAGCACCCCTGTCCATGGAAACACTGGAGTATTTCCTGAGTGTGAACATACCGGTCTATGACATCTACGGCATGAGCGAAAGTACAGGTATGTGGGGGAGCCCCGTATGTGTTATCTTTTCTTGTCTTGTAAAAAATGGACGTGGTTAATTCTTCTTCCAGTGTAAGTGCTGCTTCAAGGTGATGAAGATAAACGCATCAGTAAGTAGGTGGCAGTCTGTAGCTATTTTAGTTAATATGGCTGTCCTCAAACATCATAAACATCAAACATTGTATCAAAATATGATTATCATAGCGGACGACTTCAAAGACACGCCAAAAAGAAGCGAAGAAATAACAAACAGACAACAACCAAAAAAAAGCAAGTGTTCACTGGTGCTTGCATTTTGTAAATTCTTACCATACATTTTCAAGCGCAAAAACTGGTGAGATTTGTGAAACTTTCTGTGAGTGATATTCATGAATCACAATATTTAAATTTGCAATTCTTAGATGTGTCATGACAGATTCTTATTTTAAAGTGTACTGATCACTGAAGATATAATTTGTGTACAGCTAGAGAGTACATAAAAATCAACTTCAAAAACTTCACCAGGCTATCTACGGGCTAACGGATAAGGAATAGGAAGAAAATAAAGAAGAACATTATACCCTGCACACCAAGTTGCAAGCCCTATTTCATACAAGCGCATACTGGTGCATTGAGGATTCTATTCACAAGTTGTTTTTTATGTTAATTGAGAGTGTATTGGAACTTGAAATATCTCAGAACAGAAGTAATAATTTAAGCTGATATTTTGAATAAGTATCACAACATGGAACTACTGACTATCATATAAAACAAAATGTTATTGGTGATTGGTACACTTTGAAGTATTTGAATACTAGCTTTCTGAGCTGTCAGGCCTAACAAATCATCATCC
This sequence comes from Strongylocentrotus droebachiensis, assembly GCA_035222895.1. Lineage (NCBI taxonomy): Eukaryota > Metazoa > Echinodermata > Echinoidea > Camarodonta > Strongylocentrotidae > Strongylocentrotus > Strongylocentrotus droebachiensis. Next base: position 22,393 of record JAVYIG010003862.1, read on the forward strand.
ATCAATCATCATATGTCCACATGTATCTTTGCCAGGTCCTCACAGTTTCTGCTTACCAGGTAAATTCAGGATCGGTAGTTCAGGGACAACGTTCCCCGGATCCAAGACCAAGATCTCAGACCCAGACAGCGACGGTAACGGCGAGGTAAGGTCATGACCCCCTACTCTTCTGAGTTGTAAAGTCACATAAAAAAAAAGGAAGAAAAAATTAGAGAGCAATATACATTTGGGACCCATTTCACAAAGCTTTTTTTCAATGACAAATGACAAATCTGCTGATAACCTATCAGAAGCAAGGATTCACTAGCTTATAACGAAAACTGTCATTTGTCACTGGTGACAATTTTTGTGAAATGGGGCCCTAGTACAATGTAAGCCATAAAATAGGGTTATCTTCCCCCTAAGCACCCCAAAAAGTCGGATCCTAGTTAATATTTTAAAAGAAAAGTTTGAGTTGAAATTCATTCCCAACTAATATTTAAAGAGAAAAATTATATATATTTTATAAATCTTCACAACAAAGTTAATAACATTCCTGACGACGGATAGTCAACCTGTTTGAAACGTCGAGCCCCTCCCGCCACCCATCTTTCCAAGTGCTATAGATCTCCTTAGAACTATAAGCTAAGAAAGATAACCCAAGACTACTCCAACAGTCTTTTTCAAGACTACTCCAACAGTCCTTTTCAGGACTACACACCCTCAAGAAAGATTACCAAGAGTCCTTTTTAGGACTCCTCAATCCTCCCTCTCTCTCACATGGTGCACCCGCAAGCCTACTGTATAAAGTTAATAACAGCTGCAGCATTTTGTTTTTCTTGCTATAGGTGTGCTTCTACGGGCGTCATCTTTTCATGGGTTATCTGAACATGCAAGAGAAGACGGACGAGGCAGTGGATGAAGATGGATGGTTACATTCAGGAGACTTGGGATACATTGATGACGATGGCTTCCTCTTTATCACAGGCAGGATTAAAGGTAAGCATCAACATCGTATCAAACAGACATTTCATCTCGTTCCTAATACTGGGCAACACATTAACTCCATTTTTTGTTTGTTTAAAGGTACTATGTCCCATTTGCAGGCCAACAAAATGAAAAGGTTAAATTCCAACGGCATTTGAAAGATAATACTAATTTAGAACTTTCCTAAAAAAGGTGGGGCTTGAAAATGCGGGAAAATAATGACTATTAGTTGTCAAATCGACTTAGGAGCTATAGAGCCAATAAGTAATAGTCTTGATTTTCAGACCATTGTACTGAATGGTCATACGTTTTATGCTGCACAAAGATTCAATCAGTTCAATTTTAGCCATCACACAAAGTGGGTTATTGATGTAGACAAATGCTCATGTACCCTTTACAGCTCATTTTATGTATGTTATTACCAAAGAAGAAAAAAGCCAGTCAATCACCTAATAGTGTCTGACAGTGAAGTCTAGCAAGTAAACGGGTTTCCTTGCATAATTTGAATATTTGGACACTGCTAACGTTTAAATCTCACAGATAGGACATACGTGACATATTCATAATTCCTGCAAAGTTCTACAGAATTTGAGGTTGGCTGCAAAAGGGACATAGTACCTTTAAAGAAATGCTTCAAATAAAGGACATACTGTCCATTTTTTAAATTGTCCAAATTTTGTTTTGTCCCAAGCCTATTTAACATGTTTTCCTGATAGTATTCCAAAAGCTTGTGATTGTTTTAACAGACCAAGAAGGTATAGCTTCAAGTATAAAAGGACATACATGTACTGACTTTTTTGCCTAGGATATCAGAGTTTGATCTTCCAAAGATTATCATTTTTTTTGTCACAAGCCTATTAAAAGAATAGCTTCAAATAAAGGACACACTTTTTTTTTTGGTCTTTGACATCAGATTTTTTTACCATTCAAGAAACTTTTTTGTTGCAAGCTTAATTAAAGATAAACTTGAGTTCTGGTAAAAAAAAGAAAATGAATTCTCACAGAATCTAACGAAACTTACACTGAATGTTCAAGATTACAAATAAATGTCATGTGCAAACAATTTTGGAAGAAAATGTATACTGGCTGAGTAATGAGCATAGAAAGATAAGGAAATCAGGGTAGTACTAGCCCTGACACCATGTGTGCTGTCCCATATACATCTTTCTGTGTAAGTGATTGTTACTTTACCAAGACTCTGCCAAATTTATGATGATTTTGATGATTCCAGAACCTTGCATTACACACCATTACTTACATGCTATATGATCAACTTTTCTGACCCATTCCACACCTTTTCTTTCACAATGCAATAGCATTACCAGAACTCAAGTTTATCTTTAACATGTCCTGATGGTATGCCAAAAGCTTGTAAGGTTCTAACAGACCAGAAAGCGAAACAAATCAAATTCCACATCCTGTTTACCATATGTGTGTGTTGGTATTTGACTTATGACAGGCCTTGGTTTTGGATGCACGTGCCCTGGTAAACCAAGATACACGAACTTATTTGTAGATTGTCATATTTCCAAGGACAAATATCGTGTGTACTTTCAGATTGTTAAAGATTTAAATTTGATTTATTTTTTTCTAGAAATATCTTGAACACATCTTGCAAAAAAATGCTACATAAAATGTTTTTTTTTTTTTCATTACCAGAACTCAAGCTTATCTTTAATCTAGGGTAACCTAAAATCCATTTGTAACCTTAAACCGTACCGTTTATCTTTGGCAAAAAATAAAAACCTGGAGTCTTTTTTTTTTCCAGTGCAAATGTCGCCCTGTGTAAATAACGCCAGAGAGATACAATGTACATTTAGCATTATCAGATCACAGCTATACTTCAGTTTGAAATGATATGATAAAAGAGTTTTCGCTTGTTGTGTTCAAAGTCTTTAAAGAGAAATCATTGATTTGTAAAAGTCCAGGATCAGGTAGAGAGAGAGAGAGAGAGAGAGAAGACAAAGTCACTTCACCTTTGATAGCTAGATTAGCGTTCCAGGCAGTGCTATCATTGTTTCAATACTTAGATAGGGACTTCATCTTTGTCCCTGGCAACTGATAGGTGAATGATAGGCCTATCAACATACTGAGCAACACTTTATATAGCATTTAGTCTCTGCCAGACAAGAATATTCTGGTTTAAGAACATTCCGGGGTCATCAAATTTAGGTTATTGGAACAGTCTGAGGAGAAAAGAATGTAGATTAGCTGAGTAGTCAGAATCTGGTTTTGAAGTGAGGAGATTGCAGTTCAACAAGAAGTTGGCGCTCTGCTCCTTATTTACATAGTCCCTTGGATTCAAATTCAAGCAAAACGTTTTTATGGAAGGGATCAACATTAAAGGTAATACAAAGTTTTGGGAAATTTTGAAAATTGAGTGGATAGTGATTCTTTACCATTTTGATATATTTGGATGCCCCTGTGGATGTTTTATAAGCACTAGAAAAATTAGCCCTAAAAACACTTCTGCTTTCGAGAAAAATTGAATATAAAAATTTACCGGTGCTCCCGGTAAATTTTGATAAATTTCAAATAGCGCCTATACAGCCGTACAATGTTAGCTGCGACCATGAAAATCTCAGAATATGTAGTTGTGATATATAATTTCCAAATGGGAATAGCTAATCGGTCGATTTTAGTCAAGAAACATTGTTTTATAGCTTAATTAATATCTTGACCTTGAGAGGGAGCTATACTACATAAAGAGTTATTATTTACAATTTCATAACTTTAAACTCGATTTCAACGGCGACAACGATCACTGAATATAGTAGGAACGCATATGCTTCCAATATGTTAATTTGAACCAAATTCATGACCCCATACCAAAACTTTGTAATACCTTGATATGGGGGGGGGGGGGGGCAGTGAATGATATCACCAGAAAATTGGAACAGTATACATGTAGCTCTGGAAAGAGCTTGGTTTAAAAAAGAAAAGAAAACAAGAAGCATAACAAATAACTAAACAAGGAAACTTACGAGTTATAGGCATTATTGCAAAGATTGTACACCTTTATGATAGTGTATCCACAAATGCTCCCATTGAGGGAAATGGTGAGAAGGGGGGAAATTCATCTTGATTTCAAGAATAGTAGTAGTAATTCTATTTCAATTGCAGTCCAAATAACTCTTGAAACATATTTTTTCATAACAAGAGCAGAAAATGAAGACCATGCAATAATCGTGTACCGATTACCAATATTTGAAGATGTTTATTCAAAAGTAAATTGATACCCTGTGCAAACTATTGTGTTATCATTGTAGTTGACTATGCTTTGCCTTGAATCTCGGTGCCCAAACATGAAGTGATTGCATGTTTGCCGATTAGCTTAGGATTCTAATCCTGTTTATAGGACAAACAGAACCCCATGCCCTTCTCAAGGGCAAAACTATCAGATTACCAATACAGTCCTTGTGAAAAAAGATACTGAATTGTTGTTAATGATGTCACTGTCGTTGTCCTTTGCCCTGTGTATACAGGATTTCAAATACCGTCTCTGTTCAGACTTTTCTAGATGCGCTTTTATGTAGAAACACACCATAATCCGATTATAACGCTAATTCTAATAGCGTACCTGTCCCCAAAAGTGGATTTTTCCAGGTACCCTCACTGTCTCCGATCTTCAGAAATATTTCTGGGACTTTTATGATAGCGTATGGATCACGTGACACAATGCATTGCTGAGTGCTTTGCCCACTTTCAAGACATCCAGTTTACCTGCTAAAGTCCGCTTAATTGACTGGTTCTATTCTGATAAGAGTTACTTACCAGGGGAGTGTTTAACAAAGACTAAGATCGACTTTAAGTTGGATTTGATCTATGGCAGGCCTTCATACCACTGGTTGCTCTTAGTCTTACCATTGGCCTCTAAAAACTATCAAAAAATGTAAATTCTGTAGATTTGTGACCTTGATTTGTACTTCCCTTGAGAAACCAATGCCAGGAATGGTTAGAGGAACTAGTGGCATGGACGACCTGCCATAGTTAAGTCTAACTTAAAGTCGATCTTACTCTTTGTGAAACACTCCCCAGGTCTATTCCGGGTATACAATACAATTGCTTTCCTGTAGAAACACACTGATTGAGATTGTAACTCTTGCCCCTCCTCCTACAGAATTAATCATCACGGCAGGAGGAGAGAACATCCCTCCCATCCCGATCGAAGACATCATCAAGAAGGAATGCCCTCTCATCAGTAATTGTATGCTGATCGGAGACAAGAGAAAGTTCCTCTCGATGCTTGTAACACTCAAGGTAAGAGCTAGTTTGATAAAAAAGGGTCCCTTCCCCCTTTTCATTCTGCCTCTCCCCAAAATGCCTCTCCCCATATTACCCTTCCCCAAGTACCACCCCTGCCCCTTACATCCCTCCCAATTATAGACATAAAAAAGATTGCCCTCTCGTCAGTTAATGTATGCTAATCGGAGACAAGAGAAAGTTCCTCTCGATGCTTGTAACACTCAAGGTAAGAATGAGTTTGATAAAAAAGGGTCCCTTCCCCCTTTTCATTCTGCCTCTCTGCCTCTGCCCCTCCCCATCTTACCCTTCCCCAAGTGCCACCCCTTCCCCATACCTCCCATCCCAATTCAAGACACTGTAAAGAAAGAGTACCCCCTCATCAGTAATTGTATGCTGATCGGAGACGAGAGAAAGTTCCTCTCGATGCTTGACCCTTCCCCCATTTTCATTTTGCCCCTCCACACTCTGCTTCTCCCCACTCTGCCTCTGCCTCTCCCCATTCTTTCCCTTCCCCTCCCCATTCTTTCCCTTCCCCATCCCAATTAAAGACGCTGTTAAAAAAAAAAAACTTATCAGTAATTGTATGCTGATCGGTGACGAGAGAACGTTCCTCTCCATGCTTGTAATGCTGAAGGTAAGAATCAGTTTCATACATGTAGAAGGGTCCCTTGCCCCCTGTGCCCACACTTTCCCATCTCCCTCACCACCCCCTCCCCCCATACCCTCCCCATACTTCTCCCCTCCCATCTTGACCATCCTTAAGTTAGACAGTCTAGAAGAAGTACCCCCTCATCAGTAATTCTATGCTGACACACATGAGATAGTTCTTTGTATTGCTTATAACACTCAAGATTAGAATTACAAGGGACCTGTTTGACATACAGGTCCCTTATGGATATCCTGTAGTGCTCTTCAAGATGGAATCAAATAATTCTTTTCGCCCACTTCGGCAGTTCCTTATTCTGAATGGCTGAGAGATTATTACATACCTCTCTATAGAAATCTAGCCATCTGATTAGTCGAAATTGCAGTCGTGATTTTAGCCATTCCCCTCATACCCGCATACCAGTCAATAGTCTTTTGAAAGTGCCCTTATACCAGCCTACTGGTCAATAGATGCCCGCTGCCCCGGGTAACATGCCGCATAAATTGTGCTCAACTCCCCATTGGTTTACGTGTTAACATTTTCTTTGTGGGAGCGCGTACACCATACAGTGCTTTTTGCCTGCGATTCCCAAATGATTGAAACTTTCAGTCATTTTTCCAGCAAAGATACACAACATTTCTCAGATTTTCTGTGATGTTTTTAACCAATCTTTGCTCGATAAAAGGATAAGGTAATAATTCTTGGTAGATTTTTGTTTCAATTCGGCATATAAAAGACATATCGACTGCTTTAATATTCGAGATCTGGCTGTTTTATAGGCTCTCGGGAACTTGCACATCCTGCCATGACCCTTTGGCGCCGTCAACCCAGGCACGCCTCTGGGTCATGGCAAGATGTGTGCACGTTCCCTTGAGCCTATAAAACAGTCGATATCTCTACACTAATAACCTAGTGATTGTAGTGCCTCATGGCTATTCCATCTTCCTATTGAACATACCAAGATCAGTTTGACCTTTAACCTTGGACCCAATCACCTATTAAACCCAACAGGTTGTGGTAGACGAGAAGACGGGCGAGGCTACCGACTCGTTGAACAGGGAAGCCCTTCAGATCCTCAGTGCCCTCGGCAGCCAAGCCAAGACCGTCGCGGAGGCCAAGAAGGACGATGAGGTCAAGAAAGAGATCAATAGAGCGGTCAGCGAGCACAACAAGTCTGCGACCTCTAGGGCACAGTGCGTACAGAAGTGGTACATCCTGGATACGGACTTCACAGTAGCGGGAGGAGAACTTGGTAAGATATCTTACTTAAAGCCACACTGCACTACTTGCGCCCTCTATATACCAAACAATGCCTAATCGGTGACCATTGGTCCCCCATGATCCTCTTTTTCTTATGTTAATTGAGAGCTGAGTTGATGAGATAACCACCTGTCCAGTGACCTTGCAGGGTGTTCTAATCCCTCCTGTACACTAGTACAGATGGGCTTTAATACAAATGTCTCTAGATCTAAGCGCTTCACAGATATACTATTACCCAGGTCATTGGATTCATAACTTGCTCGCACACACTATGTGCACAATCTCCACTCCCTGGGGAGTGTTTACATATGACTAGTTTACATATGACTAGGTTAACCTTTTTCCTTGGAATGATTCTGAGCAGTTTTTAGCTTAAATGGTTGTATGATTGGGAGCCTGATGTCTGTGCACTTAATATTTTATTTGAAATCAACAAATATTTTCTTTTATATTCCTGTAATGCTTATAAAAAAACACATATTATACCTTATATTCCAAAGAGTAAGTGTACCAGAAATTTCGTCAAAATTCTAGCAAGAATGATGTCATTTTCACAAGAAAAGGCAGACGTGTCATTTTGACCTTAAAAAGAAAGAAGGAAGGTTCCCATGTCCTCACACTCATTCATTTTACACACAGTTCAGGAATTGTTATGCCGCTTGTGAATACACACTAAAAATGGGATTAATTTTGAACCCTTCTTGTTTTCTTACCTTCCAGGTCCCACACTTAAACTCAAGAGACCCGTAGTCAACAAGATGTACAAAGCCGAGATTGACGGCCTCTACGAAGACGCAGCGACTCCGAAAGATTAACCTACCCTCTCATAATATCATGTTCCTATGGCACAACCATCTGTAAATAGTCCTTGTAAATATACATAAATGTAAAATGTTTAAAGTGCATTATTCCAGATAGCCTATATATTTTGAGACGTATTGATAGCACACTAATGTAGATAAGTTGATTGATAACCTTTAAATAAGTGTGCATAAACTGAAAGTAACTAGATTTCTTTCATATATTGTCGCTATTCTGTTTTAATTTTTTTCTTCTTCAAGTAACAGTTTTTTCCTGACATATGAATATGCTTGTACATTTGAATAAAATGTTATACTGAGTCGAGGATACATTTCTCCTTCATTTGAAGGAAGAACATTTTTGCTGATCATAAGAGCCCAAATTCATTAGCCAAAGCTAGTATTACGTTGTACACTGTAAAGAGCAGCACACTTAATTGTACAGGAAATATCTGCAAATGAATGCACAGTGGTGCACAGATGAATATACACTGTATGTCCTATATAATGCAGCAACTTCATGTATGTATTATTATATAATCACACTTGATAAGAATTTTGTTTTGATATCAATTCCTATTGTAAAAAAACTCTTGTATCGCTCATTGAACCTCTGCCAAATTTGTACAAATATATGTTCAATTATTTATTCAAATCATTTTCATTTCTTGCAGTCTGCTTTTGGTTACCATAAGTCTGTTGGCTCGTTTGAATTCTGATTTAAAATAAATTCAGATTGTGCATTGGAGATGTTAAATAGAAGGAAAAAAATTGTATTCAACACCAAATGTTGGGTAGAAATTTCTTGCCACCTGTATGTTTGTTTGTGGTATTATAAAAAAAGGGTATTGTGATTTGCAATAATGATTGGTGCTTTGCAAGATTTTTTGTCTAAAAAAAAATTATTAAAATTCCATGGGATTAAAAAAAAAAAAGTTGAGCAAATTATATAATAATTGAACAGCAGAACATAAAATGCTAGGTTGGTTGTATATGACGGTTTATTTTTTGTTTGCAAATTTGATATTTCATAAACTTTGTACAGAATCTTGGCTTTTTAAGTTGTGCTTTGAGTTATACATACAAGTTTTGTTTCACTGTGTATATACACATACATGTACTCTAGGATAATTTGAACCACTTTGAATTAATTTTTTGTGTATATTAAAGTGGCTTTTAAGTTGCTATTAAGTGATGACCTACTGTTATCAGTTTTTCCAAAAATAAATCAAGGATTTTTATGTTAAATGCCACCATATTGCTGTTTGTAATATTTGGAATCGAATTCAACCTCTGGGGCCAGTTTCACAAAACCATTATAAGTCGAAGTTCTTGGACTTCCTATAAAAAGTCTCAATGGGATGGTCATGAACTTACATTTATGACAGTTTAGAAAAACTGGCCCCCGTGTAAGTACTTTCTGTGTTATTTACAATAGAATGTACAATGTACAGGTAGTATGCTAGCATTCCTGAATTACGAAGATTGGTTTATAGATTTACAGGTATATAATGTGACCAATATACATATAATAGCTGCAGAGTAATTCTTCATATTTTTGTTGTATAGAGTGTTCATGCGATTGGAGTTTGGTACATGATGAATATTCTAAGCAATATGTATTGTGCATCTATTTAAGAAGACACCACATTTTTGAAATGTTTATGATTATTAAAGTCATGAATGAGATTCTGTACATAGATTTGCCTCTATATTTGAAATGCCGTTTGAGTATATCGTGTTCTAATTTATATGATGAATTAATTTTTTTTCTGTGTTGAATATATAAATGACTTGGCAAATCACTTTACATGATATTTGGAATTTTGTAATAATATTCTGGTTTTATAGAGCTCCTAATGCATTTAAATCTATGGTGTCTCTAAGCGCTTGACAGATATATTAATTAGGGATTGCTGTTTCATCGCTGAAAAAGATTGTTTTGTTTTCCTTCATTTCTATACTTGCCAGATAATTTAGCTTCATTCTGTTGGTAATCTTTCTTGAGCTTATATCCCACTGTATATCTACATCACCATGCAAGCCGATAAATTTAAGCAGCACGTAGAGGACTGTGCTAGATGAATGAGGGCAGGATCTTTACACATACATGTACCCTTGTACATTGCCATCTAAGCTCACTTCAAAAATTCTTTATAAAAACATATACCTACCCGTACCTACTCCTGCTCAGATTTCATCATTTTGATATACCGGTAATGCAAAATACTTTCATCTCAAAACACAATTTTTTCAAATCATTTTCTGTTTCGCATTTTCTTCCAAAACAGATATTATAACCCAACATCTGATAGAAATGTTTCATTTGATATTGAAGGAAAATGACTAAAAAATTTGTTTATTATATATTTTTTTGAAATCCATTGATTTTATTGCTATCTTGTTTGTGATCCTAAATTTGGCAGCACATCTTCAGATTTTGCAACAATATTCTTTTTATTCTTTATTGGAAGAAAAAAGTACATCTACTTTCATGATATCATACATTTATATTGAACTCGATTAGATATGCAGCATTTATATAAATCTGTAATTAATTTATTCATCGTGCATTGACAAAAGTGATACAATGGCTTGACGGTGAATGCATGTTTTGTCATTTTTTTTTCAGCATCCACTATCTAAGCCCTAAGGATGCCCCCCCCCCCCCCTAAAGAGTACAAGTATACAAAATGTGATAATTACAATTTACATGTACAAGTCTGTCTGTAATATAATGCACTGTACATGTTCATGTGCATTCATCACATACATTTGGTAGACACAGCTTATGTATTACTCAAGTATCAATTTTATTACATGTATTTGCGTGGTGCCATAACAAACTAATGTCTACCTTGAATATGTATGTACAAGATACATGTATTGGAAATAAGTGTACATGTTTGTAATTAAGATTAGTAATATATTACACACACACAAAAATCAGCGAAATGTCTTTGTGTGTGAGCCTAGTCTGTGCCTATTATGTACAAAATGAATGTTGTGATTTTTGGAATTGTTAATTTTTTCTTTGTTTTGTGTTTGTTCTGTTTTGGCATTTCTCAATGAGGATCCTCTTGTGTGGATTGTATATGTGTAATGGACCCTTATTACAAATATACACATTCATATATGGGATAAATGTAACTGAATAATTATTTGGTATTACTGGAATATTCTTTGTGGAAGTTTTATTCAGAACCATACATTGTATGTTCTTTAAAAAAAATGTTGGAATTGTACAATCCAAATTCTCACAAATGTATTGTTTTATCACAATCCACGTACATGGACATGAAATAATATTTTTTAATTGTACTGTAGGCCTATGGGCCATGTTACAAAATGACAAATTTAATGAAGTTGATTTCATCTTACTACCTTTGTACATGTCATAATGTTTGAACCGCAAATACATTGTAGAGCACAGTAATGGCGACATACTTTTGATCTATTCCCTATATCTATGCTAAATAATAAATGTAAGTTAGATTGGGCTTTCATGGCAAATGGTAATTTGAATTACTTATATGGACATACATTGTAAGTAGATAAGGGCTAAATAAAGTGAAATAACCCACATTTAAAAAAAAAAATTTTTAGTAATTAATGTAAGTTAGATTGGGCATTTATGCCTTTTCATGGCAAATGGTAATTTGAATTAGTATATACATTGCAAGTAACCAAGGGCTAAAGTTGGACACTAATATCATCTCTTAAATTGAATAACTTGACGAGCAGCCCGGTAAAAATGATGTAAAAGCTGTATGTGACTCTTCAAAGACACCGTAGTGTAAACTAATAATATCAGGGATAAGATTGTGGTGGGGTTCTACTACCGGTAGTTATAAATGCTGTTTGTTGCAATAAGTACATTTTCTCGTTACTGATGTGTTGATTATTATGTGAATAAAAAACAATGATCGTAACAGAATAAAAGATCTGCCCAAGGTGTAAACCATAATTTTTTTTATACATAAACCACAAAAGCCGAACAAACATCTTGTAACAGAACACAATAAGAAATTAAAAGAAATATCGTTTCTCCAAGCAATTTTATAATAGTCTTTAATGATGTTTCAACTTTGAAACATGTCAATATCTCAATATGTATTAGCATAGCAGGTGTACACAAGAGTACCAAAGTACACATAGTTTGGCATTTTTAATCAAAATTATATGAACCTCTTTAATTAGTAAATCCATATTCCACCTCTCATTCAAAGGAAAATATATAAGCAAACAACATGCACGTTCTGAAGACTTGATAATGATAGTTTCTTTTTGGTTCATCACAGAAAATCTGTCATGTTCACATACATGTAGAAAAGACAAATATACAACAAAATATCATTGAACAACACATTTTTTGAAAGTCATGCTTTTAAACTCTGACTCTAGCAATATCATTTGAAACACATGCATTTGGACATGCAAGAAAACCAAAATTGCACACACATTTTGTCCTATATTATGTACATTAAAGATATGTGCAGTATATACAGGTTTGTGTATATCGTACATTTACATGCAAAGAGAATTAAAGTTTTCTTGTTTTCATTGAAAAATTGTGCATAAATAGGAAGTGAAGAAACCTATAAAAAGTCAAATGAAACTGAAAAAATAAGGTTGTGCACACACATGTACACACACACATGCGAAATGCTGAATACTGCTAAAGTACTTGATAATTCAACAGTAATATATCTTCCGACCTAACACGTGTATGTAAATTAACCAGCAATGTCTTTTATCAATTTAAAAACCAATTCCCTTGCAATAGACATACTGTACAAAAGAATTCTACAATGCATGCTCTAAGGACAACTGCTCCGTATTCATAATTTCTATAATTAATACCCTCGACCAAATACTACATGTACCCAACTCTAAACTTAACTAAACTTGACTGACCTAAAACCAAATGCTACTCTAACTCTAACCCTACAAAATGTATATCTTTGACAAGATAAAGCATGGAGCAATTATTCCTTACCAAATCAAATGTCTGGTCACCGTTTGAAAGACCTCGTGCAGTTAGGTAAAAAGAGAATATGACAATCGGACGTACATGTAATATGTACCTACAAATACGACAGATATTCGATGAATAATAATATTTAATTTTTATATAGCGCTTAATACAAATGTCTCTAAGCGCTTTACAAATATACTATGAAGATATGCATTGGGGCAAACGTATCAGACTGACATCAATTCATGTACAGCTAAAGTACATGTGTATCAACTAATGGTCCCTTTCAAGTGATTTACTATACTTTAGGTAAAATGTTTGTCTATTTCTTCATAAATTGATAAATCACTTTATAATGTACCTACTATCAGATATACTTTCTGGTATCACTACATAAATGACCAAAATACAACTAAAGGCTTTTTCAAACATGCCACGGTAAACTGCTGAGAAAAAAATGAACACATTTTTGAAAACATGTACATGAATGGCAACTGCGTGCAAAAAAGGTCTTACACCTATTAACTTGACTCTTTGTTACAAGTTACAAAAACGTGAAGCATATTAAGTATCATTTTATTAAAAAAACGCAGTTTACCATGCCATATCTGAATGAGCCTGAATAATCCAATTACTTGTTAAGTCAGGAGACGAGAATGTCTGGACCTGATAGCTGCACTGAAGTACTTGTCCAATACGGAATAGCCATAAAGAATCATTGAAATAATAACAAATTCTCAAACGAAAAGCACACATTCTTATCTTAAATGCACAAAATAATATGTATCATGTACATATATACTGATAATTTCCATACCTACTGAAATAATAACTGAACATACTTTATTTCTAATCTTAACAGCACAGAAAGGGAGCACAATTTTACTTTCACCCAACTTATACAAAAAAGAAAATATTATGCAAATGAAAATACTGAGCACTGAAATGATACAACTCTGAGTGATATCAACTGCTAAGTTTTTGTGAGCACTTATCTTCTCACAATATGACATATGTTTGCTATATTTATACAAATACATTTCTTATTAGAACTTTTCTACACACTTGCAACCATGAACATGCATAAATTTGCATATAACAGCAGCAAAGATCTCGCCCTAATTTGTCTGTACACATATACGAAAAGTATATATTTTCATTGCACATCTCATTCAATTATGACCTTGCGTTTACCACACCAATTTTTTGTTTTGTTTTTTCACAATTTTCTAAATTGAAAATAAAAACAAACAAAAATATCAGGGAAAATACCAATTTATACATTGCATCTGTCTGTAAAGTTTTTTTTAATAATACACGTAATCTTTCACAAGTGTTGAAATGGTCCCTATCTATCTCACACATTATCTTAAATATTTAAACCAACAAATCTATTTTCTAATCTAGAATTATTGCATTTTCACAAAGAAAATACCAATATCCAAAATAAGATGGGAAAGCATTTTTTAGGGGTTGTAATATAACTACATAGTACATGTAATTGACAAAGCAAAGAGATGTCTCTTAATCCTCCAATAAGAAAACATTATTATGTTATCAAATTCATAGCAGCATTTGATTCTCTTCAGATATTACATAAACTATATCATTTTAAATCCAAGACATTTGTTTCTTTCCATATCAAATATATTTGGAGTACTGTTCATGTAGTGACTAAAAGGGTAGCTTCTTTATACAACTTAAACATATTTCGTCAAAGATTAAGAGAGCGCATGATTGCAGCACTCCACAGGGCTCCAGTTCTTTTGATTATATTTGTATGTTCTACTGCATTGTATGTTTTAAGTTTATAACCAGCTGATAGAGTTATATGTCAGGACTCTACTAGACTGTTTCTGGAACAAATCAACAAGGTTGAAGTGAGTAATTTCAGTCAAAATTATTTTGGTGTTCTCGCCCTATTGGACTGAGGAAGGAAGCCATGCTCAGTTCACCCTATAGCATGTGCTCCACTAGAAGGTATCCATTATTGTCTTGAACTTGAATACAATAGAGGACTTGAATAGAGGACTTAATCCCACTGATCTTCCCACACAATGGGCTGCATTCAACTCCTCCTATTAGTAGCTACTGGTCTTCAAGTTTGTGTGAATGATCCTTGGACATACAATGCCCAGTCATTAGATGCTCACTTTGTTCAGAGTCCCCTTATCAGGAAGCATTTTCTGAAGAGAAGAATTTTGTACAATTCCAATAGCGATGCTTCCTTCCAGATTGAAATACTCAGAGCTGGAGACATTCACAGTAACCCTGGGCCTACTGCACATATTGTAAGTGAAGTTACACCACATGCTCGTGTACAACACAAGTACAGTCATGAGAGTCTTCTCACTATCCAGAATGACTGCAAGAAGCTATTACCACATGATGTTTATTCTACCATCAAGTCTCTTGGACTTAATCGTCAGAGGCCAACTCGTAGAGGAACCAGAGCGGGTCGGCAAACCAAGGCGCGGTCTCACCTCGTAACTACATCACCTCTTCAGACATCTCAACATGCCCCTGCTACACTACAGTCACCTACCTTCTCCGCAGCATACACAGTTACAGCAGAGCAGCATATCCCTGTTGTCGAATTTACACCTAGATATGACCAATGCCCTAGATACCTCAGCAGAAATATCAACAACCTTATCGAGATACCGCGAGTATGCATCAATTCTGCTGGACAGGACTCGCTCAAACTCTGCACTGCCAATTTCAGGTCATTGAGAAATAAGTCAGCAGCAGTAATGGACTACGTTTGTGACAGCAATGCCGACCTGTACGCTATAACCGAAACGTGGCTTACAGAGAATGACGCAGCAGTCATCAATGACATCGTCCCTACAGGTCACAAATTCCTACACCATCCGCGTGCTGGTCGTCGCGGCGGAGGAACAGGTCTTCTTCACAAAGATACCATTGATGTCCGTGAGGGCAAAGCTGGTGAGACAAAGTCATTTGAATTTGCTGAATATCATGTCACCTTTGGATCGTTTCAGCTCAGACTTTTCAATCTTTACAGACCACCTTACTCCGAGAATCACCGCGTTCCCATCTCCACGTTCTTATCTGAATTCAGCGAGTTTATACAACCACATCTGATGTCGAACATTCCTATTATTTTGACTGGAGACTATAACATTCATGTTGATGTTATTGATAATCCTGAGTCAAGATCGTTTAGAAATCTGTTAGAATCTATTGGATGTATTCAACATGTTAACGTAGCTACTCATGTACAAGGCCATACCTTAGATCTGATTATAACTCGTCAATCTGATGATATTGTATTGGAGCAACCTTGGTCAGACTCATTGGTGTCTGACCACATGTCTGTTTTCTGTACGCTTAAAGTTTGTAAACCTCCTTTGTCTGTAAATATGGTCTCCTTTCGCAAACTTTCCACTGTTAAGTTCGATGCACTTAATAATGACTTCGCTTCAAGTGAGCTTTGTTTAAACCCTCCTGATTCTCTTGATGACTTAGCCTCATCTTATAATTCTACTTTACGGTCTATTCTAGATAAACATGCTCCACTGTGTTCAAAAAAGGTAAATAATCGCCCCAGAGTGCCATGGTTTACTGATGATATAAGAATGGAAAAGAAGAAGAGAAGGAAGGCAGAAAAGAAATGGAGGAAATCTCAGTCTGTCTCTGACCACAATGCATTTAAGTTAGCTCGAAACAAGATGTTGTTTGTAATGAATAATGCTCGTACTAAGTATTATACCGACTGTATTACTGACAATAGCTCAAATCAAAGGAAACTCTTTGATGTAACAAAGTCCTTGTTGAACATGACAAAAAGTGATTCTGTCATACCTCCTAGTGTTGATAACCATGATTTTGTCAATGGACTTGGTGACTTTTTTGAACAAAAGGTAGTCAAAATTCACTGTGATATCGAATCAGTGTTACATGAAGAGGATATCAGTGTTGATAATTCCTTGGAATACTCATCCTCATCCAATCCACCCAAGTTTGCAAATTTCATGCTGTTATCCCAAAGTGATGTTCGGAAACTTGTAATGAACCTCAGTAAGAAATCATGTTCCCTCGATCCAATGCCAACAAGATAATGTCATTACATAATGGCAAGTTTCATTCAGGTTGGAAACTTGCCTTGGTTAGACCTATTCCAAAGAAACCCAATTCTGAAATGAACTTCAGCAACTTCAGGCCAATAAGTAATCTCCAATATGTGTCGAAGTTGGTTGAAGGGGCAGCCACTGCTCAAATTCAGGATCACCTCCTTCGTAACAACCTTTTCCCTTTAACACAATCGGCGTATAGAAAGTATCACAGTACAGAAACCGCTTTACTAAGAGTTAAGAATGACCTACTTATGGCAATGGACCAGCAGAAAGTTACATTTGTTGTACTTTTAGATCTCAGTGCCGCCTTCGACACTGTCGATCATAATATACTAGCTGAAATACTACAGTCTGATTTTGGGATTACAGATTCTGTTTTATCTTGGGTACAGTCTTACCTGTGCGATAGGGAGCAACAAATATCAATTGGTAACACCACCTCAAAGAAATTCGATGTTAGATGGGGTATTCCTCAAGGCTCCAGGCTCGGACCCCTCCTTTTTTCCCTTTATTCGAGTCGCCTTTTTGCTATCATCAAAGCATACTCTCAGCACATATCTTGTCACTGCTATGCAGATGATACCCAGTTATACATTTCATGTAGCCCAGTCAGGGAACAAGAACAGTCCTGTGTTTCAGCTCTTGAACACTGTCTAAGGGATCTTCGTAGGTGGATGTTAAGCTGTAAGTTGAAACTCAACGACAGCAAAACTGAATTTCTTATTATTGGAACACCTAGGCAAGTGTCAAAACTTAATATAAATTGTATAACAGTCGGAAATACTGTAGTCGAGCAGTCTATGGTTGCAAAAAACCTTGGTGTCTGGTTTGACTCTCAGTTGAACATGGAGACCCATATATCCAAAACATGCAAAGCAGCCTTCTATCATCTGTACAACCTACGTCACATTCGGAAATACCTAACTCGCACATGTATCATTACATTAGTCCATGCCTTTATAACAAGTAAATTGGACTAAATGGACTACTGTTTGGCTTACCAGAATCTCAGATATGTAAATTACAACGTGTACAAAATGCATGTGCCAAACTCATCTGCAATTCCCCCAAATTCTCTCATGTAACCCCACTACTTCATGATCTGCACTGGCTTCTAGTTTGCCAGAGAATCAAATTCAAAATACTCCTCCTTACTTATAAGGCACTCCATGGCTTGGCCCCCATTTATCTCAGTAAACTCCTGACGTTAAAATCACCCACCCAGTCCTACAGGCTCCGTAGTTCCCATGATACCATGCTCCTGAGTCTTCCACCTTGTAAAACAAAGGTTACTCTAGGTGACCGCGCCTTTGTTAGCGCTGCACCCAAACTCTGGAATAGTCTCCCTGCCACAATTAGACATGCATCATCAATCAATGTGTTTAAAAATAACCTGAAAACCTATCTGTTTCAGGAAAGTTTTACATAGACATTTTCATTGTAAAGCATACACAGGTTCCCCCTTAGCATCGATTTTAACTTTTAAATGTTTATTTGTATTGTTCCTTTTACTATCATTATGTCATGCGCAGTTGAGTATATACATATAGAAACTGCGCATTATAAATTTACAATTATTATTATTATTATTATTATTATTATTATTATTATTATTATTATTATTATTATTAATTATTATTATTTTCTCCAATAGTTTCGTATTTGTTATCCTCATCTGTTTTTGGTTATAAAAATGCACATGTACACATACATAAACATACACATGTATGAGAAATCAATGATAAAAATAATTCAAATAGATGGTCAACTGTTTCAGATATGAAAACACTACATGTATTTTTGGGGGAAATACAGGTATTAACTCAATCTGAAAACTTAGAAATAACATGCAATGGCATGCAATGTTACATGCCAGAAAAGCCTTATATACGGTTGGCCCTTCAAACTTCATACATTTGTCTATGTCTTGGAAACATGCAAGAATATTGATAGATGCAGTAGGTTTCACACACTGTTGTTCACAGAGCACAAAGTTTTTTCTCTTCAGTTGCAGTCACTCAAGATAACAAACAATAAAGGTCTCCCTTGTACATTTCTTGTAGTGTCCGATAATGCAGGAAGGAGTTTATAAATTGCATTTTTATCATCCAGAAATAAACAAATTCTCTCTTGCACATTGCCTGTTACATAATACTGGACCCAGACAATCTTGAGACACCAAGTCCCATGTTAGAATCATTACAAAAAAATAAAAAAAATAAACAGGTAGTGGTGAAACCTCTAATAGTAAGTCACTGATCTTGATGATGCTTACATAAATAATGCATCCATTACAAACATGTAATGATAACAATGGTTAGCCTTTGGAGGTCAGCTGCCTGCAAATGATCCATTAATTAGGTGCCCTTGTGTCTTCATGCAATGGTTGACTGAAGCAGACGGTAGCTTGATGGCCTTTAAGATGCCTTTGGAAATCATCCACATATGACAATTCTGTGAATAAGCAACCAGTTCGTCTCTGAAGAAGGGCTGGCTGAAGCTCAAGCTGTCGGTGCTTAGAAGAGATGTCAAGATGCCTTTGAGAGTCGACCAGGTGTCAGTATGATCCATCAGCTTCCCTAGGTATCTATGATCAACAACTGACCGTAACGAATAGTGTCCAAAGACAGCACTTGAGATGCCTTTCAAAACAAATCTAATTAGTCAGCCATCCGGATGTTACTGATCTGACAAAAGCATGTAACCAGTGGTCCAAAGACATCACTTGAAATGCCTCTCAAATCATCAGTGCTTCTATCTTATTAGTCAGCCATCCACATGTTACTGATTGACAAAAGCCTGTGACCAGTAGTCCAAAGACATCACTTGAAATGCCTTCAGAATGCACCTTATCCTCACCGTCTGATAAATCAGCTGCGACCGTGTTTCTGGTGAGCATTCATTGTTCAACTGTCAAAAAGGCAGAACTGAAGATGTCTCCGGAATACACCTTAACCTCACCGTCTGATAAATCAGCTGTAACAGTGTTTCTGGAAAGCATTCATAGCTCAACTGTCAAAGGGTGGAACTGAAGATGTCTCCGGAATACACCTACATCTCACCGTCCGATAGGTTAGCAGCATCGGTGTTCCTGGAGAGCATGTAGTTGTCCATGTCGATGGAGCGGCAGTTGTGGATTGCATAGCGCAGTCTCTCTGCCATGACGGCCTGGCTGGAGTATGGTGGGATGCGCAGCTGGAAGAAACAGGTCTGGGCAGTAGGGAGTCCATCGACAGACTGGATACAGAAATAGAGAGGGAGAGGAAGAGAGAGAGAGAGAGAGAGAGAGAGGGGGGGGGGGAGGGAGAGTGAGAGAGAGAAAGACAAATAGAGAAATCAAGAAGAGTACAGGGAAAAGACAGAGGGACAGAGAAGAAGAAAAGGGAAGAGGAAAATTGGAGAGAGAGAGGGGGAAAGGAAGATTGGAAGGAGAGATAGAAATAACAAAAAAAGAGAAGAGAATATAGAAACATATCAGATATTCTTAATTTATTATAAATACATATATAAGTGGCTTAAAAAACGCAGACTTACAGTAAATGTTAAGTTACAGAGCTTTATGCTTTGCGAACAAAAGGTTGACCATCCCTATTCCCATCCCCCTTTATAACATTGTAGGATGAATGCAGACTTTCAAGCCTATTAGCTGAGAAGTCATCAAAATACATAAATTAATTTCAACAACCAAACGCTTTGAAACTTTGGTGAACATCAGGTTTATTTCACTGCAAATACTGGAGCAAGCACATCTGAATACTCAAGTCTTTCTTCATGCAGTGCAAAGGTCATTGCTGTTTGTTCCTCACAACAATACAAATCTGATATGTATGGCCCTACGAGTTACCGTGTGTCTGTGATATGTTGTAATATTGAAGCCAAAAAAAAAATAGCGCTTCAAAATGGTCATGAAGTGCCTCAAAAAAGTAAAAAATCTTTGAGTGACCGGTTCTACCACACTCATTTTCCCCAATAGACTGTAGTGTTATAAATTTTGTATTTCAATCATAAATATCTTGATAATCATACAGGCCATCGGCTTGTAAAAGCCATTGGGTTCCTGACTGACCTATAGGTTTATAATTATGATTGCAGCATAAGCAAAATCTAGGATTTTGTTTAGAATCTGAGACAAAGATACCCAATCCCTTAAAACAAAAATTAGTTGATGGCTGTAAATGGCTGAAAATAAGAATTGCAGACAGAAACAGTTTGACGAGTGTTTCCCTCAGGACTTACCCTGTCCACCTTCATGATCTGAAAGCGCTGTGAGATGTCCGCGATGTTGGCCGGGAGGCGCGAACGTCCAGACACGAAGCGCATGAAGAGGACGCGCTCCTCGTTGGTGAACTGTTCAAGAGTCTGCCATAGCCACTGCACCAAGGGGTGAAGTTCGTCAATCTCACGGTACCTGCAAGTATATTATAAATCAATCATGAATGATAATCAATGAATTGGTCAAGTCTACCATAGCTATTGCCCTACATGTACGTGTAAGAGGTGGTGCTCTTTAAAGGGAAATTCAACCCTGAAATCAAGTTGGTTTTTATTACAAGCAACAATAAAAAGAAGAAATAATTAGTGAAAGTTTACGCAATATCCAATTGAAAATAGGAAAGTTATGATTTTTTGAAGCTGTCATCAGTGAAACACAAATTGGCAACACTGTGAAAAATGTCATAAACTTTCATGTTCTTAGTTTCATCATCAGTAATACTGATGATGAAATACATTTGTTTCATACAGGGGTTGTATAAAAACTTATTTGCAATAGGGTGAATATATGATTGAACATTTTCTTAAGGGAACATATTCATTTATGAAATATTTAGTGTACAGGGCAAATGGGAGGGATCCTCGCAAGATACGTCACAGAGTTGTCAATTTGTGTTTGATTAATCGCAACTTCATAATTCATAACTTTCTTATTTTTAATTGGCTTTTGCTCACAGTTTCACTGACCCGTTTCTCTCACTTTTTGCTTCTATAAATACCGTTTACATGTAATACCACGGTGGACTTCCCCTTTAATATCCTATACTGTATGTACATGTATGAATATGAATATTCATCTCATTAAAAAATGTAAATGGATAATATGCAATGCTCTCTAATGTGGTTTTGTGTTTGGTCCATATCGGATACTTTGCATCATAGATGCAGGGTGAAAGATAGTAGGGATACATGCAGAAGCAGCTGAAAAAAGGGAGGGAAGGCGAGATAAAAAAAATTGGAGCAGTGTGTGTGAGATAGTGAGAGAGGGAGAGAGAGAGAGAGAGAGAGAGAGAGAGTTTGACGGGATACATACATATACAAAGTCAATATTACAAACTTACAATAGATATGTAATCATCAAAAATCCCTTTTCTATCATTCTCATTCAATAGTATACAAATAGTGAATGGCCATGAGTGCAATGGTACAAGATTTTGCACGAGGTGAAAGATAAGAGACGCTACAGTATATTCAACGAGGCGCAGCCGAGTTGAATGGAGCATCTCATCTTTCACCGAATGCAAAATATTGTTCCATTGCACGAATAAAGACCATTCACTATTTGTTTTATACAACACCTCGGACGTTAACGGGCTTAAAACAGTTTTCCTGGGCCTTAATCTCAGCAATTTTTTTTAATTAAAAAAAAATAAATCAAATTGCCGAACGTGAGCGCGCACTATTAAGCAAGCAGCAAACCATGCGCATACTATGCGCCGCGTATACCAAGCTTTATGTTTATTGTTACGCGGAGTGCAATTTTGTTTGATCCTTTCGCACCATTGCACTCTGACGTCACTTACCTCACCATATACTTTGTACATCGTTAGTGACGTCAGAGTGCAATGGTGCAAAAGCATCAAACCGAATTGCACTGCTGGAGAATGATGCCGTTCAACAGTACTTTTAGCACATGCCATGTGATAAAGAATTGACCAATGAGGTTGCAAGAATCTTAGTAGGCGTTGTATAATGTTGAATGCATACCTGACAACTCGCTTGAGGATATCCACCGAGATAACAGGCATCCCACAAACCATCTGTTCTAGCTGGCGATATGTCAGGAGCGAGAGGAGTGGTATTGGTATGATCCATGACATACCTTCTCTCACAGCGGCCACCTGTAGACACATGACAAACACTCTTCTATTTAAAAGCCAAGAAACATATCTAACCCTTTTCCATGCCCTAGGCAATTAAAACCATACCAGTTTGAATTGTGTACATTTTTTTCATGAATAAAAGCATGTTTTCAAATTCAAAGGACTTTTTTAGAACTTTGAAGCTACATGTACCTGTACATATCGTAGAACACTACAGTGTATTTGGATCAAGATGCACAAAAAACAAAAAACAACTACAAAAACCCATAATTAAAACCTTGCATAAAAACAATGTTTGAAAACTTGGTGACACAGCAAAAGCGTGATACTGATAGAGAGGGGGAAAAAAAGTAATTTGTCTGAATAAGAAATTTATTCTGAGATGCTTGCTTACATAAATACCCAGGGTTGTGAAAATCATAATCGCACATACTGTATAATCAAACATGCTCAACTTTCATTAAATAATTTTCTATTAAATCTTTTAAGAAATCATTTGAATAAAACCTCTTTATTAAGATGTCCATTAAGATCAGCAATGTTGAAAATAAAAATGATGTTAATCAACAAATGTGAATTGATAAAAAATCTATTACATCAAATATTGAACAGTTTATCAGCACAAAAAGTACAATTATTAACCAGACTACCTGGGGGGTGTTTCACAAAGATTAAGATGGACTTTAAGTTGGACTTAGCTATGGCATGCTATTCATGCCACTGTTTGCTCTCACCATTTATTGGCAATGGTCTCTCAAGGGATGTACAAGTCATGGTCACACATCTACAGAATTCAGCTTTCTTGATAGTCCATTATTGAAGGAAAAAATATTATCTGAAGATCATAATTGAGAGTCCAATGGCATACATGCCAACATTTGAAAATCAGAAATCTGTACAAATTATGCTATTTTCAAAAAAAAGAGGAACAATCCTAACTCTCCTATTCAATACTACAGACAGATTTGTACAGAAAGAGGAACACCTGCATTAAAATGATAATTATCTTCTCCCAAAAAGAGGAATGTTCCTCTTTAATCTGTACAGTTGGCATGTATGCAATGGTAAAAGCAACCAGTGGCATGAATGGCCTGCCATAGTTAAGTCAAACTTAAAGTCGATCTTAGTCTCTGTGAAACACCCCCCTGGTCAGAAAGAGAG
Source organism: Strongylocentrotus droebachiensis (assembly GCA_035222895.1). Lineage (NCBI taxonomy): Eukaryota > Metazoa > Echinodermata > Echinoidea > Camarodonta > Strongylocentrotidae > Strongylocentrotus > Strongylocentrotus droebachiensis. The sequence continues at coordinate 46,644 of JAVYIG010003862.1, forward strand.
TTAGAATTGCAAGGTCAACTTACCTGTCTGTCTAGCTCATGTAGTCTATATGCCAGGGCTCTCTCCACATACTCCTTCCTGTTACTGAACGTGAGCGGGATACTCCAGCCTCCGGGCACGATGGGAACAAAGCGTCCATCTGCACTCTGACCTTCAAACCTCTCCAGGGGTATCACCTATATCAGAAGGTTAAAAGTCATGCATATGTCAAGGTCAAGGTGAACTGTATCATTTGATGATTTAATGGACAGTCCTTCAAACATTTTGTTCCCCATCAAATAGATCGCATGTTTATATTTCTTTTCAAGAAAATGAAGTTAGGATTTTCCTTTTTATAATTTTACAAAATATAGTTTCTTCAAAATCTGAATGAAATAGAATTAAGGAAATGGTTATAAACACTGGATTTCTTGTTCTTCCTAACCTCAATACTGAGGAAAGAACCTTTGCTCAAACAGGGCCCTACCATGTGCAGATAAGCAATTGAATCCAACAACCTCGGTAAAGTGCTTAGAAGCCTAGTATTAAACGCTATACAAATGTGGCTATTATTATTATTTATATACACTCTAGACACCACACTTTCCTCCGGCATCTACATTGGTCATTACTACTAACACTGCAGCAAAACAATCAAACAAGAAGAAAGCTATGAAGATGAGAGATGAATATATACTGACCTCATGGAAGTTATCTTCGTTGACTCCACTCTTGTCAATGTCACTGATGTTTCGAAGATTCTGCACATTCAGGAAATCAACCTGTCACCAAAAATAAGAGGAAGAGATACATGATGATAACACAGTCAAGTAAAACTTGATTTTACAAAATTATGGCAATGTCATTTACATGTAGACACATGTAGGGAGGGAAATGATACTGTAGGTCTTGGTGACCTTACATTGTACATGAATCCACATAACATGAGAGGGACTGCAGTACCGTGTCCTTTGGTAAGGCATTAATCTACATTTGCCACTCCATACCCAGGAGAGAAATGAGGACCTGGTAGGGTGACAAAAGCCTCTGTGTTAGTAACTACCATATGCCCTCACGGTGACCATATGGTAGGAATACTCCCCGGGGAGTGGAGATGGTGTACATGGGGTATGAATGAATTTCATGACAGGGGTAATACTATCTGTAAAGCTGAATATTAGTTGATATCAATTGCAACTTATTTGCGATTGATATCAATTGCAACTTATTTGCGATTGATATCAATCGCAACTATATACATAAGAGATAGGAGACAGTAAACTTGCAATTAATTGGAGGACTTGCGATTGATTTAGATCAATCAATCACAACTCTTTGTAAGACGGCCCTGGGTAATAATAACTGTAAAACGCTTAGAGACGGTATTTTGTATTAAGTGCTACATGTATATAAATCCATATTATTATCAATACTACCATCACCATTTTCACCACAACTCACTACCGGTATATTTACCTCTTCCAAGTCTTGTGTCGTGAGGGGTATTCCTACCAGCTGCTTCCAGACCAAGGGAGCGAGATGGAGGTCGAGAGGCTTCTTGGTCCGGATGGCCACTCCAAACAGGATGCCCAGGAACTTGAAGAGAGATAGCTGCTCCTCTGAGCCAGCCGAGGGGCTAAGCAGGAACCTTGGAAAAGGAAATTGAAGATACTTTTAGGATGTATAGATTTAAAAGGAGTCAGAAGCAGGACTCGGCATAATCCAACATGCAGGATTGTTCTGGAAAACCTGTATTCAAAGATACTTCTTATCCAATGAATGAAATGATATGAGTTCCTACATGTAAATGGACTGCACATGAATGTATTTTTGATCTTGCTGATTTATCAATGACTACAGAAAAAGCATTTGACTACAAAAACATAGATATAAATTCATATATAATTAATATTACAGTGATTGGAAAAAATGCAGTTACACATTAACAAGACCACCTTACCTGTCCCTGTTACTGCCATTCTCTGAGACAGCGTTGGGCGTTGGGATGAGAAGACCGACGGTCCCTGACTCCAATTCTTGGCACATCTCTGTGATGGTATCGTCAAACACCCCTCCGGCATCATCAGCGCCTTCCCCTACCAGTTTGACCTTCCATGCTCTGGCAGGGAGCCTCAGGTCGGCTGGCTTCAGCCGGACCACCTGCTTGGCTATCTGGACAAAGATGGGCTTGCACTTCCGTCCCCTACAAGCGTGAAAGGCAGGGAACAAATTCCATTCAATTCAATTCAATTAAAAAATGGTTTGCAGCAATAAGCTGAATTGCACATGTATACAGTGCGTCCCAGAAAAAACGAAATTGAGAATTATCTTTGTTTTATCATAACTTAATCACAATTATAAATAATAATTGACACATATTTGTAAAGCTTAGATCCTCCTCTTTCATTTGATGCAATTCATATGATGTGTATTTCATGCATGAGTGATTAAAAACAATTTGAAGAAAGGGTACCAACAATTCATTTGGTAAACGGTATCTGAATTTCAAAGAGAATATTACATTTCCAAAAAGTTTATTTTCTGCCCTTTAATATGACACCTCAATCAGGAAAAATGAGACAGGATTAACAAAGTTCTGTTTGCTTGGAGTAATGCTTCTATTTACATATTTTATGAAACAAATTTGTTTCCACTGGCAACAAACAACTAACTCTGTTTTGTTGGCGATCAGCCATGCATGAAGTCTTTCATCTTCTTTGTTGTTAGGGCAGACAGCCAGTGGAACGGATTTGTTTAATAAAATTATGGAATTGCAAGCAATACTTTAAATCATACACATTTTTAATCCAATGTTAAATCACGAAGGATGATGGATATAACAAGATGAAATCAAAATCAATTTAAATCAAACCAAAGTTCCTTGAACCAAACCCACCTTGTTGCTAGTCTCTTGACAGTGACCTGGGGTCCATAATTCTTGCCTTGGACCATGGTCCTACCGATAGCCCTTACCATGGGCAGGGTGTAGACCCTGGGCGCCAATAAGGGCCGAAGAGAACCATCCATCAGGCCTGAGATACCAGCTCCGTAAGGACCTAGAGTTATGTGCTGCATAGAAAATAAAATAATTTAAAATGAAAGAGTTGAACATGAATGCTTCAAGCATAATAGCTTTCTTTTAAAAACATTTGGAGAAAAATGACCCACACAGCATAATGTTTAACAAATATTTCTGGAAGTAGTTATTATTATCTTATTTCATATCTTGCCACAAAGACGTACAACATACAAATGTGTTTTTGAACAATTACTATAATGAATGTTGACTCTATAATTTTAAGTTTTCACAGGAATATTTCTTCTCCAATTAAAATACATATATGCTTATGTAGGTGCAAGCACATAAAAATACTTGGTAACGCAGTTAGTCACCCTCCTTCATTAACTATTTTGCATCTGCAGTAATTTGTACATTTTCTTTATGATTTATCAAAACATAATACTACCTTACGATAATGAAAACGTCGTGTTCAGAATGATGGAGCAAGAATCAATAAATCACATCTCTAACTTGAAATAAATGAATTAATGAAATTTAATATTCATTTATTCTTCAGAGAAGGTGCGATGGCTCAGTGGTAGAGCAGTGCTCTCGTAACCGGGAGATCCCAGGTTCGAAACCAAGTCAATGTGCTTATGCCCTTTAGTAAGGCTTTAATCCTCAACACCAAGTCCGTCAGAGAGGACTTAAAGTCATCTCCCCCTGGTTGCTTACTAACAAGCATATACATGTTTTCTTTAATAGCAGTCAGGTAAAAGCAATCCTAAAAAATCATCAACATTTTTTTTTTTCAATCAACAACAAAAAAAAAAAAAAAATCAACAAAAATCAACAAAAATCCACACAAAAAAAAGAAGAAGAAAATTTAATGAGTTTTAAATACCTGAGCTGGATCTAGGTTGAGTAGTCTCCACGATGAATACATGAGATCACTGAAGTGATGCAGGAGCCTGAGACGAGCCCTCACACTGCCGGGAGATCCCAGGTTCGAAACCAAGTCAATGTGCTTTATGCCCTTTAGTAAGGCTTTAATCCTCAACACCAAGTCCGTCAGAGAGGACTTAAAGTCATCTCCCCCCTGGTTGCTTACTAACAAGCATATACATGTTTTCTTTAATAGCAGTCAGGTAAAAGCAATCCTCAAAAATCATCAACGTTTTTTTTTTTTAATCAACACAAAAAAAAAAAAAAAAAAATCAACAAAAATACAAAAAAATACAAAAAAAATCACAAAAAAAAAAAATTCAATGAGTTTTAAATACCTGAGCTGGATCTAGGTTGAGTAGTCTCCACGATGAATACATGAGATCACTGAAGTGATGCAGGAGCCTGAGACGAGCCCTCACACTGCCCGGACTACAGTCCTTGAGGGCAGTGTACTGAGTTGGGATGTGATCGGGGAGACCAAGCTGCAATGGGGCTGGGGAGCCAGGGCTGCATCGGGGTACAGGGGGTGCCGTCCAGGCAGCTGAGTGGCTACGCCCGGCAGCAATCTGCACATCAAATCAGAAATTTACATTTAAAGTGAATGTGACCTACCTATCCTTTATAAGGAGAACAGTAGTATAAATAAATTTTTCATTTGGTTAATACAAACTTAGAAATTTAGCCTCTATACAGTTAACAACTACATTACTCATACTCCCTTGTAAATGTTATGTTTTTGTGTTTTCGTAAGTCAAGAATGAAAGGTGGACTGGGTACGGGTATGAATGATTTAGTTGTTAGTTTGAGTTTATCATGAGAAACTGTTATAGCATTGAAGAAGTCATCTAAACCAAATCAACATCAAGAGTACTAATACATGTAATTCTGAAAAACTCCTGTCCGAAGAGCTACAGTGTATGATCTCACCTGTTGAATATTCTTGCCTTGCAGTGAGCCAACCAGAACGGGTTCTCTGACCGTATTGAAGTGACCCAGCCCCAGCTGACCGTCGCTGTTACTACCCCACCCCCAGACATCGCCAGTACTGGTCAGGGCCACGGTGTGCTCCGATCCCACAGCGATGTCCTCGACGAAGAACCCTGCCAGGGCTAGGACCTGCTGGGGGCGGTTGGCCAGACGGGCCCTGTTCTCCGGTAGACCAGTCAGACGATCTAAAGAGATAGATGGAGAGATTGAGGAAGGAGTGACCAAGGAAGAAAAGGGTGAAATAGTGTAGTTTATGAGCTGAAAATGGTTTCTATTTGAATATTAAACAGTTGGATAATGTTAGCATAAAATGCGGAAGATTTCCTCTCTATTTTTTGTCAGTTGAAGGTTACAGACGATAATGATGTTTGATGATGATGATGATGATGATAATTTTTAATCAGATATTGCTCAAACTTTCATTGATTTGTTCCACTTAGTTCTCGGCTTCTATTAAAACCAACTTACTAACAGGGTGGACTTTCGTTTTAAACAAGACGGGGTGAGAAAAAACGTAAAGGAAACCAGAACACACAACAAGAATAAGTGCAGAGCTGCCAACCTTGTACAACCAAAAAAAGGAACCATGATGGCAAACAAAAAGGGATTTCAAGCCCCCAAAAAGAATTCATTAAAATGAAAATTACAACCGTGCGACACACTTCCAATGCAGAAATGTCCTTTCCTCATGCTGTTATTTCCATATTAGGACCTAAAGTTTATTTACGAGTAGGTAGTTTTTTGTTGTTGTTTTAGGGGTATTGTCGGCGTTAATTCTTTTTGAGAATAGTTACGCCTTTCACTTTTGTTTTGCTTTCTTTTTTGTTACTATTTGTAAATTTGAACTCTTCATAAATCTCTATTGAAGTTGTGATCAACATTTTAGGGCATTTGGTTGACTAACTACCATAATTTGGAGAAAAAAAGGGATAATTCCGGGAAAACGTAATGGTTGGCAGCTCTGTAAGTGGTACAACGTCGTGCTCTCCTCAACTACAGACTACATACCTTGACCAAATGTGAACACTCTGCCATCCTTAGTGAGAGCTACGGAGTATTGAGTACCACAGCAAACCTTCTTGATACCAATGTTACACAGGGTCTCGATTCTCTGTATAAGCAGTATAAGCAAGAGAGAAAAGAATCAGTACACACATGGCAAACAGACATATCATTACCTCAGTCATTGGTTTCAGCCTTGTTCGCACACAATGTATGCATATTCTTCACTCCCTGGAGGCGCTCTTTCATAGACACTCACAATGCTGAGCAAACTACATTCAAGGTAACCCAAATTTTTGGTATGGGGTCATGAATTTGGATCAAATGATCATATTGGAAGCATATGCGATCCCACACTATTCAATGATCGTTGTTGCGGTTCAAATCGAGTCTTAAGTGATGGAATTGTAAATTTAAAAAAATACCAAAGGAAGTTAGTGCCGGGCTGTGATTTGAACCCTGTACCTTGTGATCTACAGTCCATTGACTTATCCACTAGACCACAACACCTCTAAACTGGACAACATGATATCTTACTAACCTGTGGATAAGACTTGGCTGTAGAGTTGCCTAGTCCTAGCTTGCCGTAATCCCCGTCACCGAAAGCCCACACGATAGTGCCATCGGCAGAGACGCATAGGGTATGGTTCATACCACAGGACACCTACAGCAAAGAGTATAGATACAGTCATATGAGGGTCCTCAATCTCCCATTCAAATGAAAGATAAATCATAATGTCCTGACAAATATTTAAATGAATATGAACAACTGGGCCCTGTCTTACAAAGAGTCAATATTAATCGCAACTATGTACATAAGAGATAGGAGACTGCAAACTTGTAATTGATTAGAGGACTTGCGATTGATTTGGATCAATCGTAACTCTTTATAAGACAGGGCCCTGGAATTCAAGGCACATTCAGATTCTATTTGTATACTCAAATCACTGCACACATATTTGCATCATTCTTTGCGCATAATCTATCTCTATTCAACTTATATTTTGCTACATACTGTATTTGACATTAATTTTTTTTTTTTGTAAAGTCACTTGGGTTGGAAGATAAGACCACAGAGTTACAGTTCTTAATTAATTTTTCTTTTCCCATCATCCATGTTACATTTTCTTTGATTTCTAGCTCTATTAAGTACACTTTGTTCTCATGTTCATGTGGAATAACTGTGGAAATGTAAGCTTTATACTAAAATCACAATATCTTTTTCATGTAGTACACAGAGTCTGCAGAATGCATAACACAGGGATGCCAACCTTTCAGAGCACAAATCAGTAACCATAAGGCTCAAAATCAGTAATTTGGGGAATAAATCAGTAATTTCCTATGCGGCGCCATGAATCTTAAAAGAATGGCAAGCGGATGCATGCGCGCATGATTATCTGAAATTTGTTGTGATTTTACTCCCACAAAGTTGCTAAATATTGATTTCAGTTCATCACAACACATAAGTTTTCAATGAAAAATTGGCTTCTATTAAGAGAATACTTGATAATTTTCCATCTTTCTCATGCAGCGAGTGCTGGATGGCCACCATACTGTACAGCACTTGCTACGATAGATCCCTATGCGCAAAAAAAAAAAAAAAAAAAAAAAAATTTTTAGTCAACATTCCGTACTGCCGTAATGGTCGTTAATTTCCGTACCAATTACGGGAAATCCGTACTAGTTGGCATCTCTGATAACAGAGATTAGCAATTTGTGAAAGGAATGCATGCTTATCTATAAAGGACATGGGGGTGTTCCATAAAGATCTTAAGTTGAACTTATCTCCAAGTTGGACTTTAAAGTTATGGAGAGCCATTTGTAGCCTTAAAATACAATATATTAAAAAGCGAAAATTCAAGTATTTTAGACTTTTTATTAATTCCACATCAAGAACATGACATCTCCTTGATAATGGATAGTATAAATGATTTGAATCAACATTTTATGCCTTTTATAATTAGTTTTACAAAATATTTTCATAGATGCTAACAGCTTTTCATAATTGTTAAGTCCAACTTAGAGATAAGTTCAACTTATGATCTTTGTGAAACACCCCCATGGACAAAAAAGGGTGTGATATGTATGTACCTGACCGACTGACTGGCCTAGGGCTACTACCGGCTCAGGAGTCTTCTTGTTGGAGGTGTTACCGTGTCCTAGACGGCCGTAGTCTCCGTTACCAAACGTGAAGAGCTTGCCATCCGACGTCACCACGGCAGAGTGCTTGAAACCACATGCCATCTAGGAAAACAGAATACAGAGAGATTATTATGAACAAGAATATGATGGTTATGACAATGATGCTCATGAAAATGCTGTTGATGGCAGTGATGACGATGAGGACAATGGTGGTGATGGTAGTGATGATAGTGATGAGGATGGTGATGACGATCACAAAAGCAAACATCCCCCAAGCTTAAGCTTAACACATCTTACCTGACTAATCTCCAATACTTCAACTTGTCTTGGCCTCCTCTACCTATCACTATTACCATGTCCTAGATTGGCATTGTCCCCATCCCACCAGCTAAACACCTCTCCACTCTCTCTAGTTCCCATACCCGACCTCCCCTGACCTTGCTGAACACATCTCACCTGACTAATCTCCTCTCCCTGCAAGGCTTCAACTTGTCTGGGCCTCCTCTGCCTATCGCTGTTACCATGTCCTAGCTTTCCATAGTCTCCATCCCCCCAGCTGAACACCTCTCCGCTCTCAGTCAGTGCCATGGAATGACCGTCTGAACCACATGACGTCACCAGCTGGGTCACCACGAAGCCTTGTAGTGGGGAAGAGAAAGACAGATAATGTGTCAATGTTTGGAGAATACAAAGACTTTGTTAAAATTATAAATAATTGACAACGAATAGAGAATAACAAATTAAATGGAGGAAGTAAGACAGAGAAGGGGGAAGATAGACAAAAAGAGAGGAAAATGTGAGAAAGAGATGAAAGAGATGAAAGAGAGAGAAAGATGAAGAAGAAAGACAGGAAGAAAGCACAATACATGGAGATGGAGAAAGGGATATGGGAAGAGAAATAAAGAGATCAAAATACAGATTTAGAGACAAAGAAAATGGGACAGAGAACAATATAAGGACAGCATGAGGGAGAGAGAAAGAAAGAAGGAAGAGACAGAGGCATAGAAAGACAGAGAGGAAAATGTGAGAAAGAGATGAAAGAGATGAAAGAGAGAGAAAGATGAAGAAGAAAGACAGGAAGAAAGCACAATACATGGAGATGGAGAAAGGGATATGGGAAGAGAAATAAAGAGATTAAAATACAGATTTAGAGATAAAGAAAATGGGACAGAGAACAATATAAGGACAGCATAAGGCAGAGAGAAAGAAAGAAGGAAGAGACAGAGAGGAGGAGAAACGGACTTAAAACCATCGAGGGACAGTGAATTGACATTTGCTGCAGGTTTCATGTTATTTAAGACATACATCGTAGGGCTAGGGTAGCACCTCAGTTTTAGATTAGGTTTGGGGTAAATGTTACAGTTAGGTACAGTGTGTGGTCCAGATCAGTGTGCGGAAAATCGCTAAGGGTGGACATATGTCATAAAACCAGAGGGATAGAAAGGAAGGGGAAATATTTATAAAATCATTGATACCTTGAAGAGCAGAGATGACAGTAAGAGTATGAAGATCATCTGAGTTGCCTTGTCCTAGCCTTCCATAGCTACCTTCACCACAGGCAGACACTGTCCCGTTGGAGTGAATCACAAAGGTACAGTTCTGTCCACAGATCACCTGCAAGGGGTTCAAAGGTCACAGTTTTTAAATCCACTAGCCTTGGTTGTGAAGCATTAATGACAACAGATGACCCTGGGTTTGAAACCAAGTCAAGTACGAGTGTCCTTAGGTAAGGCATTAATCCTCATTACCAAATCTCTTGGATAGATCTTTAGGTGGTGCTTTTTGGTTCCCTGCTTGCTTACCTACATGTACATGTATTCGATTTCATATTAATTAAGTAAAATATATCATCAATCGATCAATCAATCAATCAGTTTTAAAGACCTTGGGGGTGTTTCACAAAGATCCTAAGTTGAATTCATCTCTAAGCTGAACTTAACGATTATGGAAAGCTGTTAGCATCTTTGAAAATATTTTGTAAAAGCTTTTTTAAAAGGCATAAATGTTGATTCAAATCATTCATATTTTCTATCATCAAGTAGATTTCATGTTCTTAATGTGGAATTTAAGAAAAGTCTTAAGTACTTGAGCTTTTGCTTTTGAATATATTTCATTTAAGGCTACAAATGGCTCTCCATAATGTTTAAGTCCAACTTAGAGTTTAGTTCGACTTAGGATCTGTGCAAAATGCGCAAACACCCTGCAGTTAAATATTACTATTCATATGAATAAATGGGGAGAATTTACACTTTCAAAGTTCAAAATGTAATCATCAATTCTGGTCATAGTCAGGTTGTAAGATTTGAATTCAACTGGTCTTGAAAGAAGATGAGATGAGCTTACTTGCTGCGCTGATGAGAAGGATGTGACGAGGTTAGGTGTGGCAGTACCTCGTCCCGTTTCTGCCAACTGCCCCTGCCTACCGCTCCCCCAGACAAACACCTCACAACGCCCACCAAGCTGCCAATCCTGAAACGTAACAACAAATCAAATACAATGGTACATGAAGGTATGATTTTTACTGAGACAGAACTACATTGCATTTTAGCTATGAGATTATAGCCGGCCATAATATTGCCAATTATTATCAATGTTTATATACATGTAATTATAACAGCAAAGAAAGATCTGCTGGCTCGCTCCACAGTACAAGCTACACTGCAAGCCCCGATACAATGGCAATTCTCCTTGCCAACCTACATTGCTAGATTGGTAAATCACGCTGAATTGAGTTAAAGTAGCATGACTCGTGGCACATCTCTCTGGTTCTTCTGGCATTATACTTCAGTTTCATTCACAAAATGTCAATGAATTCATGAGTTTATGCTAATAATCATTTCAAACATATCAATACTGGCGATATTTTGTAAACACTGCTTGAAGGCTATCCTCTACTTCATGTGAAAACTAGAAATATCACAATCTGCAACGCGAATGTAGACAGTGGCAGCGATTTTGTGTCATCCTTATGTTCCAAGGAGGGACAAAGATCCCTTCTCCCCTCCCTGAAACAAAAGGATGACGTAGAGATCGCCACTAGTGGGTCAGACTATTATCAAGACTAGGAGCAGCATCACCCAAAAAATATGTATGTAGATTAAAGTATAAATCATCTACGTAGAAAATTTGAAAGAAATCTGTTTAGGAATGTGGCAGTTAGAGCGCACAAAAGACAACTACCAAATATGACCTTTGACCCTATAACAGACGGAACACAGGTGGGCCCAAGCCTTTGAGAGACTCCACTCACCTCTGGTTTCTGCATAGCCCACGACATGATCTGCTGATCCATCATAAGGGACCAGTCGCTGTTGACCGTCGGCCTTGGTCTCTCGCTGGCCTGCAGCAGCTCCATGTTGGGCACCAGGAACTCCGGGGGCATGATCTCCCTCAGCATGAGTGCAGTGGCCGACTTCATCGCAGTGCAGAATGAGGAGAGCCAGTTCCATTCCGGTAGAATAGGGGCGTCGTCTTCCTGGGTGCGGTGAGGGGGCCGTGGGTGGAGGTATAGGGCGTGGCCTAGATTGAGGGCAAGGGCCAGGGCGGCAAGACACTGGAGGAAGCTGCTGTGGACAAGCTGATCCCCTCTCAACACTTGCCCCTGGAGGAAGAATAAACAATTCAAATAAAAGCATTATCTACAAGGCTACAGACTAGCAGAACATTGGAGGAAAATCCTCTTTATTCATTTCTTTGCATGCACAAAACCCTGTAGCTAAATTTGCCACTCTCCACCCAGGTGTAAATGGGTACCTGATATGCTAGAGCGCTAGTTACTTTGGCAGCTCGGCTATAACCAGGGTAATATGTGTTAAGCGCCATGAGCTTCAGAGCCTGGCGGATACCAGCACTATATAAATATCCATATTATTATTATTATCATTATTATTATTAACTGCCTGTCTGTGTTACTCTCTCTCTCTATCTATCTATCTATCTTTCTCTTCTTTTCTTCCTTCTTCTCCTCCTTATTTATCTTCTTCTTCCTTTTTCTTTCCCTCCTGTCATCCACCTGTGTCAATTTCTTTAATTCTCCATCCATCTCCTTTCCTTTCCTCCCCACTCCTCACCTTCTCAGCCGAGTACTGCGTCTGGAGGATCATGGGCAGCCTCTCCAGGAAGGCGCGGAGGAACGGCGCCTGGTGCAGTCCCACGATGCCCTGGGAGACGAGGGCCATGCGGCAGGCGGCGTAGACCCGGTGCTTGAGGTACCAGTCCTCGGAGCAGACGCCGATGGTCAGGAAGCGGGACTTGGCCGAGCAGAAGGCCAGGCTGCGGCTGGACGTCCAGGAGAGGTCTTGGACGGGGCCGAAACCCTTGAATGTGTGCAGGACAGCACCCTCCTGTGGTTGTCAAGGAGATTTGATTTGATTTGATGTGATTTATTTACCAACAGCAATACATTTCATACAATGATTTTACATATACAAGAAGAGAAACTATTGGTTGGATAGGCATGTTCAAGAGTTTAAAGAGGTACTAACGCACTCATTCTAGGTTTCACAGTTTTGATTTTTCTTTTTAAAAGTCATTGAATTTGGTCCGTGTACATATAATGTACATTGAAAATATTCTAAAGTTTAAAGATACTTTGATTAATCTTATCTGAACTGCACTCATTAAATAGATCTTCAAATGTTCTTCTTGTACACAAATCACCTGATATTTGATTTATTTAAAGTTTCCTATGAAAAACATACTCAAAGCCCACATGGGGGCAATGAAGAAGTATATGATTACTGTGCGCTTCTTGATTAAAAAACCCAACAAAAGCAGGCAAAGAAGGAATGATTGTTAAGCCAGTTAGAATCTCAAACAAAGTCAGGTAAGTTTCCTTTTCCTGATTTCAACTATTCTTGTTTGACTATCTGAAAGAATTACTGTTGATGTATTTCACAGTCTACAGGTATCTAAACCTACATGTGGCCACAATTTTCTTTGACTTTTCTCAAACCTACTTGTATAATATGTATACTTACATGTAATGCCCATACATTCACAAGACCTTCTGAACATCCGGATGCTAACAACAGACCATCTGGGCTAAAGGTCAAATGTGTGATGACCCCAGAATGACCTTTGACCACAATCAGCTCCTTGGGCTTTTCATCAGCAACACCGATCTTTTCCTGCATGATTAAAAGAAAGTATAAGTCAATAACATTCCGTCAACAATAAAAATCCTGGATTTAGCTCATGCTGCAATGATAATTATAAACCTTTAGGTCAGTCAGGAACCCCACTTTTACAAGCCGATCGCTTGACTGATTATCAAGATATTTATGACTGAAAATTGAAATAAAATTGTGCGTCTTCCTAACAGTTATCATGACACTACAGTCTATTGGGGAAAACGAGTTTGGTAAAACTGGTAACTCAAAGAATTTTACTTTTGTTGAGTCACTTTTTGATCATTTTGAAGCGCAATTTTGTTAGGGTTTCAATATTAAACCATATCACAGACACTGATAACACGTAGGACCATGCATCTCAGATTTAACATTGTTAAACGATGCCTTTAACATCTGCCCCTCCTTGCCCCTAGCTAGCCCTCTTCACACTTTCCCTACCTACCTGAGCAGGTGATGAGGGTGTCAAGGGTTCAAGGAACTGCCTTGGTCTGGAGCCTATAGGTGTGGGTATGTCCATACGGTTCTGATACGGGATCCTCCACACGTGAAGACTCCCTGTTACACAGCCACTGAAAGAAGAACAAAATCATATACACTTTCATCCTTCCAGATAATGTTTTAATGGTACAGTATACTTTTTTAGATATATTTAAGCAAACATGCAATCATCTATAATAACTGGCAACCAATTTTTCTTCAATTCTTTATTCATGAACATTCAATTTATACCAAAGGATTTTTTTTCTTCTAAAGTAGCTTTTTCATTCTGTTTTTTTATTTGCTGTGAAATAAAGTGCCTCTTAATGTATATCCAAACTATCCCTAGACAGTGCAAACTTTTAAACAAATTCTTATGAAAATCACTAAAGACCTTAATCTTGTGACCATTGTCATGGACATTTCAAGGCTATTTCAGGGCTGCAACCATAATCATGGATCATTTCTTGGCTGATATGAACTTACATAGCCAGAAAGAAGTTTGCGTTGCCAATTTGGGGGCTGAGTGAGCACCATTCCAGAGTAGAGACCAGGGGACAGGACGGTAGCTGAAGCTCGTAGAGACAGCTGGGCTGCTTGCCAGTCTGAAGCCATATCTTGACCGCATCGCCGGCTGCACAGCTGGCCAGGAGATGACCGGTTGTGTTCCACTCTAGACACAGCACTTGGTTCTGGGAGCAAGGGTAACATACATGTATGAGAATATTTGAAGGAACAATTACACGTTGGACGTTCTGTGACACATGCTCCAACGGCACTTGATCCCTTTAAAGGTAAAGACCAGTATTGGAAACGCCCCAATTTCAAAAAATGAAATGGAAGCTCTCATTACCAATCATGTGAAAGAATATGTTTTGACTAATACATGATAACAAATTTGCCTGGAAACTGCCTACTAATTCATATATTTGGTAAATTTGTTTCTCTCATGGTCGTGTGAGAGATATAGGGTAGTCCCATATATACATCTTTCTGTGTATAGTGCTTGTAACTTTACGAAGAATGGGCCAAATTTCTTATCATTTTGATGATTCCAGAACCTTGCAGATGCTAGATGCTATATGATCAACCTTTTCTGATCGATTCCACGTTTCTTTCACAATACAATCGCATGACCATTACTGGTCTTTACCTTTAATATCAATAGTCTGGTTTACTAACCTATTCAAATTTTTCAAAACAAAAATTGTTCTTGACAACCTGAAAGCATGCCCAAGTTTTGCCTGGCATAGCAGCAAGTAATGGATTCCAAATATTGTAGTTCATTCATTAATAACAGGTTAATGCAATAAATTGTCACTAGGTTCCCAGGAAAAGAAACATCCATAAATTTGAATATGTTAGTAAACCGGTCTATTTCCTACACATAAATGAATTCCCAACTGCACCCCTGGACTTAAGACCATACAAGTCCCTAACCCTAATATTAATCTACATGTACATGCATATCTTTAACCAAATAAAGGCAAATTTCACCTGACCGTGCGTTATATCACCAAATTTAATTCAAATTATTTCAAATTGTTGTGATAATGTACATTTGGATTTGCAAAATTACTCACATTGCCTTCACAAAACTTCATAAAAACATCAAACTCTAAACATGAAATTTACGTACCCGAACACCTCTTGCACATTTAGAGGGTAACTCTATATTTTGCATCTACATTTTCATAGAGATTCTAAATGTATTAGAAATTGCATAGAGTATCTTAATTGTGCATTTCCATATTTTGGTTCTGTCATGACTAACAAATAAGAAGTTAAAATTTGCAATATGTTTATTATACCACAAAAATCTTTGACAGTAGTTACACAGATATATATTTACTTGTACTCAACTACAATGAGTCTCTGGGAAGTGGTTAAAAAAAATACACATCTTTAAAGTGAGGTTGAGTTCTGGTCATTGGATTGCATTGTGAAAGAAACGGTGTGGAATCGATCAGAAAAAGTTGATCATGTAGCATATAAGTATTGGTGTGTTCTGGAGTCGTGAAAATGATAAGAAATTTTGCCCAGTCTTGGTAAAGTAACAAACACTGTACGCAGAAAGATGTATATGGGACTAAACAAACATGTGGCGTAAAAATCGGGCCTCATTTTTAAGCTGTTACTTGTCATATTTGAAATATGAAGGCATTTGAAGAGCCATGCTTTTTAGGGAACATTTTTTCTCTGATGTTCTTCCACACTTGCATATTAACAATGATAACGCTCACAAATTATAGTTAGCCTCTCCCCAGAACCCAACCTTCTCTTTAAACTATAAAAAATAAAACAGAAAATATTGTTTGACTTTGTCTGTACCTCATGAGCTTCTAGTACAAAGGTTGGCTCTGGATCAAAGGTGTCTCGACTGCAGAAAGCCAGTTGACCATCAGAGTAGCCTACAGCAAACCTATGGTCCTCGTCATACCACGCAAGGCATGTCACAGCAACTGAAATCATCACAGAGAAGTGTTCGAATTTTAATAACTTAGAGCAATATGCTGTGCAAATTGTCAGACTTTTATATAATAGGGTCTCTAAGGAGCTGCTACTCAGGAAGATAATGAAGATGATGTGATAAGCTATTGCATTCTTTCATCCTTCAGACTAAACGATTTGTTTACAATGTAGTAATTGGAGAAGACAGAGATGTAACTTGATAGTACAATTTAGCATTTCATACATTTATCATACACTCTACTTTCTACCAATCTGTCATATGTTTTAACTCTCCTAATTTTCACCCTTCATACTCCCTATTTTCTGTCTTCATCCTCCTTCTTTCTTCTCTTCCATCTCAACTCTCCTGCCTTTCCTCATATGCTTCATTTTCATGTTTTCTTATTGTCTATATTGATTTACATGCCCCCTTTCTCTCTTCCTATTCTTTCTCTCTCTCTCTCTCGCTCTCTCTCTCGCTCTCTCTCGCTCTCTCTCTCTCTCTCTCTCTCTCGCTCCCCCTCTCTCTCTCGCTCTCTCTCTCTCTCTCTAGCTCCCCCTCTCTCTCTCTTCCAAAAACAACTACAAAGATGGGAGCCAAACTAACCTCCCTGCCTGTAGCACTGTTCCAGCTCTACTCGATGGAAGGTGGTGTGATCCAGGATCTCGATAAGCCCCAGGGAACCATCTACCCTCCCTACCACCAGCATGTCGGTGGTGGTACCGGCCCTGCCCTCCAGAAGACCCTTGTGGAGGGGCCAGGTGAGGGCTGTTACCAGCTGGGGTTGGATGTCCAGGTGACCACGCCCACCTAGAGGGGTACATGATGGGGATAAAATAAATGTAGTTATAAACACTTTTGGTGTAGAAGAGGAAGTGCTGGAGAGGGCATAGCATGGGATGATGCAGTTCATTCAGCAAAGCGGAGAATGTTGTTAGAAGAAAGGGAACCCTCTTGGTTGACCGGTTTTAAAGGATTGTTGTTGTTATTATGTTTATTATTACTATGATCCTTATTCAATTTGGCATCACCTGTGCCCGGAAGAGGTCACGCTAACTTAATCACTGTAACCCTTAGAACTCTTCTCGTGGTAAAACTAATAGGGATGTGCAGGTGTCCTCCTAAACCACGGTATCCCCCTGCTCAATTATGAAGGCAGTGGGCTTCCAACAAGACCTGATTGTGTTTAATATTTCCTTAGTCGCTTCTGTGCAGCCAAATAGTTTTTAACAATTGGATAAAATAAATTGACCGTACACAAACAAATTTGACTGACAATGCTGTTTTATTGTAAAATTGGGCTTTCATGTAATTTCCATAGACAAAAATTTACAATGAATGACATGAACCTGTTCCTTATTGTGAAAGAAAAATATGACCACATTTAGTTCCGACCATGTTGCTTATTGCTCAAGTTCTAACCCAAATAGGTGAAAATGACCTCTCCCCCCCCCCCCCCCAAAAAAAAAAGCTAACATTGTTTCCTCAGGGATGTTAGAATTGATCAGAGGGCGCAAAATCACCTAGAATGAGCTATTTTGTACACAAAAAAGCCTAAACTATGGTCTGAAAATAACTTGCCAGGACCTTAATTCAGGCTATTGCCTGGAAACCGGCACCCCTATTTCCTGTCTTACCTGTGGTAAACCAAATATTGACCAGGTTGTCCACAGAGCCTGCCATGATGCGGCCGCTGGGGGTCCAGCAGAAGTTTGAGAGGGGCAGTCCGTCTGGGTAGCGCCCCTTCAGGATGGCAATCTGGTCCTCGGTGGCCGAGAAGGTGCAGATCTGCTGGGGCAGGGGGTGGGAGGAGGGGGTCAGACTCCAGGTGCGGACACGCCCATCTCGACCACTAAGTGAAAAAATAATAATTTTGGTTAATAATCCAGATATATATCTATACTATATCTTTGTTTTGATTGTTAATTGTTTGTTTTTGATTTTTTTTGTCAACTCAAAAATTATTTTATTAATTTTGTATGAGTGTATATGTTACATGCAACACAACAAATTTCCATTGTTAAATGGACAATGAACCTTATAGCTCAGCCTCTCTTTTTTTTCCTGTACTTCTATAATCCAAAGCTACATGCACATGCATCTGCATAATTCACAAAGGTCATTACTATGACGAAAATTGAATATTTCATGAACTGAGGTAATACAAATACTTACAACAAAAATGTGCATCTACATGTCAATTATTACAAGTATTTCACTGCATCACTTTAATGTAAATAACAGTTTGCTCGTTTACATTCAAGTGCATTGTACATTTAGTTAATTATAATAAATCAATAAACTTGAATTAAACAGCACAGCTACTATATAGATACTCTACTGTGTTTTGGTGAAAAAACTCCTTAGAAAAACACTATATAAGGACATTCTGCAGTAATGTTCAGGTGCGCCTTACCTGCGCAGGGCCAACTGGTTATGTATTCACCATGCACAGTACTAGAGTTCTTGGCACTGTGCATAGTAAATACATGATGCGCATGAAACATTACTGCCTAACATCCTTAACACGGTAAAGCAAAATATCTGTGTACAAACATGCAATGCAGACATGTAAACACCTCTTTTGGGAACATTCATTGCAAAATTGCAATAAAAACAGGAAATACAGTCATACACCTGTCTACAAGGACGACGTTTTTTGTTTCCCTCGAAAATGGTTTCTCATTGAATCATGTACTGAAGGAATCTGTACATAAAGACCACCTGCTTATAAAGGGCACTTTTCTTGTCTCTCTTGGGTGGTCTTTATAGACAGATTTCACAGTACATGTAAGTCAGAAATTTAATTGTGCTATAAGGAGCAAGATATACTGACCACGTTGCTAGAAGTGCCTTCTTCGTATTCCATCTGCTGGCTGTCAGGGGGGCCGTGTGAGCCTCCACCTTCTCCACAGGGCACTGGGGTAGTTCCCCCTGGACGTCGGCTACCATGGGGAGGGACTGGGGCCCCCTGGACCCCGTCTCATCCTTGGCCTTGCCGGCCAGAGCCTTGACCAGCTGCTGGGCTGCCCACTGGCGATGGTCACTGGCTAGACGACTGGACAGGCAGCAGGCAGCCAGGGCATTGGCAAGCAGTAGAGGATTGGACTTTGGTTTGGTATCTGGAAAGATATGAAATGATACATACATAAATTACTAAATGACTTGTGTACAACAGGTACACTGTAAATGTTCATGTACAGTCAACCTGCTCTAGTGACCACCTGTCTACAAAGAACACATTTGTTGTTTCCCTTGAAAATGGTTTCTCATTGAACCATGTACTAATGGAACCTGTCTACAAAGACTACTTTTTGTGTTTCCCTTGGGCGGTTGCTATAGACAGCTTTGACTGTATACATGTATGACAATACTGTCTTCACAGCATTTCTGCTTTAAGTTTGTTTTGAGAATGAGGATAAATAACATAATTTTGAAAGTCACTTGACTTCATGGCAGACTAACCCCAACCAATGAATATAGGACTGAATAATGCATGATACAAATAATGCCATATTTGTGTAAACTTAAACATAAAAAAATCAACTCCGTTTTCACTATAAAAAATTGCTTGTAACAAATATTTCACATACAGGGGGAAAAAATACCAAATTCCAGCTTTTTTTTTGTGTTTTTGTTGTTGTTGCTCTTGATTATAACTTGATGTCTATATAAGAAAACAATACTCACAATGTGACTGAAAATTTAATTCACTGTTCGATAATGATATCAAACTTAAGCATAAACAGATTAAAAAATAAAATCAGCTACCTTTTAGTTTCACAATGTACATGTTTACTACACAACATTTCCCCAACCCGGCAAAAAACTATGAGTATGTGCTACTAATATCAATTGTAGGTGCCACACCTTTGTTATCACTTGCTCCATGAGACTTTGAAGTACTTGGTGAGCTCTTAGCCAAGAGGGCCACCAGTGCCTTGGTGACGGCAAAGCTAGGCGATGATAATGCCCTCTGATCGGAGCTGCTTGGGTCCTCTGTCGCCATGGTAACTCGCCTGGTATCTATGGCTGCGATGTTCAGACCACAAGCTGCCGACAACAGGTCCTTTTGATAAAAAAGGGGGCAAAAACAATAACTACTATTAAAGAACATGTATTAGAGATTTGTCTCAAATTCTGAAACAAAATCTTGGATTTAGCTTATGCTGCAATGATAATTATAAACCTTTAGGTCAGTCAGGAACCCCATGACTGTCTTATTATCAAGATATTTATGGTTGGAAATCAAAATTTAATTTTTTGTTTTCCTAACGGTTTTTATAACACTACAGTCTATTGGGGAAAATGAGTATGGTAAAACCGGTCCCGCAAAGATTTTTACTTTTTTGAGGCACTTCATGATCATTTTGAAGAGCAATTTTTGTAGGACTTCAATATTATACCATATCACAGACACTGATAACACGTAGGGCCATGCATCTCAGATTTAACATTGTTAAACAATGCCTTTAAAAGCTATCCCGGACCACTAGAAAGAGCAAAGGTACATGTACTACATGCATTAACATGGTTTGAGCTGAGCTGCAGTGTCACAATGTTCAAAATGTTTTAAGGATAAAGGAATTCTTTCTTTTGGGGCACTATTTATTACAAAGTGTTGCGAGAAACAAGATAATTTTTTTGTATTATCTAGGAGCAAAGCACCTGGCCAAGATTAGAAGATGAAACCTACATTTGGCGATTGACAGTGTATTGAATATGAATCTATTTTCCATAGTTAGCCTACAAAAAAGATATCTTTAAAATATGAAGTTGAATAGAAGGCCATGTTCACAATGAGACATATGGGACAGCATTTGACCACTTACATCTAAGGTACAGTGAAACATATCTATAAAGACCACCTAAAGGAGACAAGAATAGTGGTCTTTTTAGGCAGGTGGTCTTTATGTACAGGTTCTTTTAGTACATGTTTCAATGAGACCATTTTCAAGGAAAAAAAAAATGTGGTCTCTGTAGACAGGTGGTCTTTCTATACAGGTGGTCGCTAAAGCAGGTTTGACTGTAGTATCATAATATGTATTTCCTAAAATGAACACTGACAGAGACAATAACTGAAGGGTTCAGTGACACAAAGATGTAACTCTGTATTTTGCCAAAATGAGTATTTGATATCAAAATGTTCAGCAAAATGTGGGCTTTCCAGGAAACACAAAGACTTAACTCCACCCAACACCTCATTGAAGTCAAGGGCTAGTGAAACATAGACTTAACTCCTTAAGGCCCAAGTGCTAAGTGACACATAAACTACTTTTTCACTGTCACTGACCCCTGGAACTTACCTTTGTGCACAGCTGAACAAGCAGCTTGGCAGCGCTGGGATTACTCAACACCAGAGCTCCGATGGCCGAACTCAAGTACGAGAGGCTGGACGTAGAGCTATGGCTGATGGCGTCCACCGCTGCACTGGTGGCTGATGAGGGACTGGGGTAGTACTGAGTCTGCGAGAAGCTGGTGTCGGGGTACGAGGTCGACATCGAGGTGAAGTCGGCTCGGCCCGCTGCGGCCAGGCACATGAGACGGACGACCAGCCGGATGTCGGCCAGACCGAGTCTCTCCAGACCTTCGGAGAGGTTGCATGCCGAGCCACTGTGGATAGAATACAATTGGAATAGAGTTCTGTCATCCATATCCCTTCAACAAATATTTTTCTCATTTATTTGGAATATATAAATGAGCGTCCTTCTAAAGATGTGAAACAGCTTTCCATTTTCCGTACATGAATATTCAAGAGCAACTCAAGGAGGCATATATATATCTGGGGAACTCTTGAGGCTCTTTAAGGACGACTGACTGGGGGCAACTTACCTGACTGATAGCAGTGAGAGTGCCCTCATTACCATCGAACGTGCCAGCAGCACCTGTGAGGCTGCAGCGACTTTCCGTAGTGCTACCCCTCTCTCCTGGGGTGTCAACAGGATGGAGACTTGCTCCCCTAAGGACAGTCTGCAGGGTTGTCCATTGATGCTAGGAAAACTGTTTACATCTGTGGAGAGAAAGTGAATGGTGAGAGGAGTGAACGAGCAATATACAGTCAAACCTGCTCTTGTGACCACCTGTCTACAAAGACATTTTTTGTTTCCCTTGAAAATGGTTTCTCATTGAAACATGTATGAAAGGAAACTGAACTTTTATTGTCTCCCTTGGGTGGTCTTTATAGACAGGTTTCACTGTACATGTACATTACGCATACTCGCCCTGAAATCTAGCTTTCAAGCATTACTGTTGAGAAGTATCCCCACAACTCTGTATTTCATGGTGTTTGCTTGTTTGTTTTGTTTTACCTGACTGCTAACAAAGCATGTGTATGCTTGTAAGTAAGCAACCAGGGGACCGACGGCTGCAAGTCCTTTCCAAGGGACTTAGTAATGAGAATTAATGCCTTACCAAAGGGCACTAGCGCATCGATTTGGTTTTGAACCTGGGACCTTCTGGTTTATGAGACCACTGCTCTACCACTGAGCCATTGTGCCTCCCTGGGAATCAGAGAGGGGTCAAGGAATTGTATGTTTCCAAGATGCATGTAAATGTTTTATAGCACGTATTTTGAAATATATTTCTCTTTGAAATATGAAAAATTCATTCCATTTCTCCTCTCATTGCTATTCTGATGACTTGAGGAAATAAAAGAGCTATTACAATCAAATGAATCTCTCATTGCAATTTATGCTAGAGTGCCAAAATGGCAGCCATGCTAAAGCCAGGGTAATAAATGTGGAGCACAAAGATCCTAAGTTGAACTTAACACTAAGTTGGACTTACAAATTATGGACAGCCATTAGAGCCTTAAAATGAAATATATTCAAAAGCAGAAATTCAAGTATTTTAGTCTTTTTATAAATTCCACATCCAGAACCTGAAATCTCCTTGATGATAGAAAATATGAATGATTTGAATAAACAATTAATGCCTTTCAAAATAACTTTTACAAAATATTTTCAAAGATGCTAATGGCTTTCCTTAATTTTTAAGTCCAACTTAGAGATAAGTTCAACTTAGGATCTTTGTGAAACACCCCCCAGAAGTGTCAAGTCTGACAAGTCTGACAGACATGAGTGCTACACAAGAACCCATCATTTCATTAGTTACTTACTTACTTACTTACTAATTTCACTACTAGATATTTTTGAGCACGATTCACAGCCACCTACCATTTTGTTGGGCACCACCGGTGTTGGTCTGTCCTTTACAGTCCGAGCAGGCCTTAGCCCCGAGTGGATCCTGTTCCGAGAAATCCAGAGCCGAGGGGATGGGCCTGCTGTCGGTCAGACCCAGACGATGCATCACCTGTTCAAAGTTCTCTTGGCCAGAGAGGAGCAGGTCTTCATCCACGCCGAGATGACCTGTCTCGTCTGATTGATAGGGCAGATTAAAGAAGAGATTGATATCATCAATATTTTCAAGTAAAGTTTCAGGTACAGAGTATACTACACAGTGTTCTATCAATAAAAAAATGTATAACTTGGCTATTACATTGTTGTTTTCATTTTTGTGTGTATTTTTGTGTACTTATAGTTTTTCTTTTCCATGCGCCTCGAACACATTAGTCATGCAGAGTTGGCGCATTACAAATACTCTACATTATTATTATTATTATTATTACTAGGTGAAAATGAAAAATGAATGTATTCACTCACTTTAGTATAAAGTCAACCCCAAAAGTTTAAACATGCATAGCATTGACATTTGCACATAGCAAAGTTGCAATATTTGAAGTATGTACATTTCTTTAATCCTCCAATACTGTTTTACTATTTTTTAAACTACCTTTCATTTTTTACTACTTTATTTTTCTTCCTTTTTAAAAACAATGCTTTGGATTTTTTCATAAGATTTTACCTCTTTAAAAAATCAAGGCCATTAAAATGTTGTGTATCAGTAATTAATTTACAATCTAGCAATACTATTGTGCATCACATTTGAAATTCCAGGGCCTGTCTTACAAAGAGTTGATATTAATCGCAACTTATTTGTGATTGATATCAAATCGCAACTACATGTATGAAGATAAGTGATAGGAGATTGCAAACTTGAGATTGATAAGAGGACTTGCGATTGATTTGGATCAATCGCAACTCTTTGTAAGACAGGGCCCAGAGCACCTCTTGTAAACAAGATTCAAGCAGAGTCTTCAAATATTGGGTAGCATATTGTGGTTGGAAATGACAATGGTATAAGTATGTTTCATTCCAATATCCTTTCGGCTACCATTACTATTAATTATCTGCAACACTGTTGCACGTAAACGAATCATGGACTTGATTAATGGTCAACGTTTGCGAAACAGGCCAAGTTCTCCTCACACTTAGTTTTTTTGTATGTTGCACGCACGTGATTGCTGCAGTCGCGTCGTCCGTAGTCATATTATACCCCGATTTGCCCCGAGTCAAGCCACAGGAAAGACACGTAAGTCTCGTCAGGCTACACTCCCTTTAAACTACTGTACACCTACCATCTGCTCCAGCGTCTGCTCCCACACCAAGATCCACAGCGACAGGCGACTGCTGCGAAGCAGGCTTGCCCTGAAGGTACTTCTGCCTGCAGTCTCGGCACAGCAGGTAGTACGGCGTGCCCGTCCCACACGCCCCTCCGAACCATCCATCCACGTACGAGCCGTTGCTACGGTAACCCATGTGACCGCAGCTTTTGCCGCAGCCAGGGTGGTACTGGTGCATGTGACGGTTGAACCAGGTCACCGTGGTGCTGCAGAGTTCACAGGTCACCTGGGCGCTGCTGACGTGTGAGAGCTGCATTGTGACCGGCGATGCCATTGGAGAGAGGGAAGAAGGCAGATGGGGAATCATGAGCAAAGTCTGGGGGAAAATCTACAGGTATCACTCTTTAATATTTCTTCTTCTTTATTCGTCACTTTGTGTACAGAAACATAACTACATGTACATGTATTTGGTTGTCACAAGTATAATACACACGAGCCACTCCAATGATATCCCTGCACCACATTGTGTTTCTCAAGTACTGTAGTACCTAAAGGTTTCCTACACTATTACAAATTCTATAATAAAACTAATAAAACTTATCAAACTAAAACTAAATCTAGAATAAACCTCTACAGAGCCCTCTTTCCTAAGGATATAAAGTGCTGAATGGCGCCTCCATGACACCAATGAGACTGACATCAGGGCCCGCATTCGTGTTCCCAAAATGTCCGGTAAAGGGGTACTTTTCACGCACCAAAGTCTGGCCTGTATTGACTTTACACACCGGACTTAGGGGAGTGTTTTCAAAAGGAGGGAACATGCATACGCGTACCCTAAATAACACTGAGTGTGGGGGCCGGGCATCAGGACCCTGTTTCATAAAAACTTGCTATCAATAACAAGTAAGGATAACTGTTATAAGCTACTGAAATCGTGGCATTTGATTGGCCGAGAGCAAATTTGTCAAAGGAATTTAGCATTTGTTATCGAAATCAAGTTTTTTGAAACCGGGTCCAGATCAACAATAGCCTGAACCAACAATTACATTACCCCGAATGGAAAAAGTCGGTTGGGTAAGAGTGAGCATGGAGTCCGTTTTGTAATTGAGATACAGTTAAACCTGTTTTAGTGACCACCTGTCTACAAAGACCACCTGTCTTCAACAAGCACATATTTTGTTTCCCTTGAAAATGGTTTCTCATTGAAACATGTACTAAAGAAACCTATCTACAAAGACCACTTTTTGTGTATCCCTTGGACAGTCGCTGTAGACAGGTTTGACTGTATAATGACTTTATCCCTGCTTCATACAAGTACAGGGAAATTTTACTTGTTCACATACCTCCTCATACCACTGGCCAAGGAGCTCTGTTTCAGACGTGATGTCGCCAAGGAGGTTGTTGGTTTGGTCTTCTTCGATATCCATGTCCTGATCGTCAAAGATGGTGACGTCCTGGAGGTTCTGGGGAAAGGTCCCTGACAGGAGGGCACTTCCCATCAGATCTTGATCTATTTCAACAAAGGAAAAGTAACGGATATGTATCAACAAATGCAGAGTGGTGATGCAAGGGTATTGGAATATTTACACCATACAAGATCATTGTACATGTACCAACCTTAGCCCAGAAAAAAAAAAAAAAAATTGAACGCAACTTGATTTTCAACCAATCCGGATCGCGTATTTCGGACTTGCGTTTAATTTTTGAGTTGCGATTAAAGATAAAGTTGACTTCTGGTCATACGATTGCATTGTGAAAGAAAAGGTGTGGAATGGATCAGAAAAAGGTGATCATGTAGCATGTAAGTATTGGTGTGTACTGCAAGGTTCTGGAATCATCAAAATCATAATAAATTTGGCCCAGTCTTGGTAAAGTTACAAGCACTGCACACACTTACCTTGATTCCTTATCTTTGTATGCTCATTACTCGGCCAGCATACATTTTCCACCAACATTTTGTGGCAAATGACATTTATTTGTAATCTTGAACATTCAGTGTCCAGTGTGTAAGTTTCGTTTGATTCTGTGAGAATTCATTTTCTTTTTTTACCAGAACTCAAGTTTATCTTTAAACGCAACTTTTATAGAAAAGGGCCCTGGAGCCCATTCACAAGGGATTTCAAGCTGGCATGCATCAATTAATACTCCTTCGACGTTCCAATTTGATATATTCAAATTGTTGCTTGTGGACCAGCCTGATGTAGGTAATAATTGATTGACCACAGAGCGATTGACACAAAAGCATATCGAGGGGTCAGTGACACAAAGACGTAACTCAATTTTTGCCATTTTGAGAAAAAGTGGTTTATGTGTCACTGAGCACTAGGGCCTTAAGGAGTTAAGTCTATGTTTCACTAGCCATTGACTTCAATGGGGTGTTGGGTGGAGTTAAGTCTTTGTGTTTCCTGGAAAACCACATTTTTACTTGTGGCAAAGAATGATACATATAATAAATACTGTTGATAATGATGATGATAATAATAATAATAATAGTAACAATAATAATTATGATAATGATGATGATGATGGTAATTATAATAATAATAAAAGATAATAACAATAATATTTCCAAATTCTACGCAATCGTACATTTTCAATAGTGTTGGAAGTCCATTTATTTATTCTATTTTCTTATATCATTCCACTATGTAAAACGATTTATATCTGTGTTTCCAAATGAATATGTCATTGTACATTTGCTACTGTGTATTATCTATTTGTGTATATTATTTTCTACTGTATATTGTTCATGTGCTTTATGTAATGCCAACAACTGAATTTCCAAATGGACCAATAAAATTAATCTGAATCTGAATCTGAATCTGAATTTTCCTGAAATAAAAATTTTGGCAAAATATGGAGTTACTGTACGTCTTTGCGTCACTGAACCCTCGATATGTAATAGAACTGTGACCTTTAGCAATATCCACAGTGGTACTTACATGGAACGCTTGGTGTGTCAAGACTCCTTGCCATAGCATTGGCCAGCGAAGACAGGTCGGCTACAGCTCTGTACCTCTCCAGACGAGACGGGGGTCGGTCTGTAGATATGGCCGGTGTGATGCCAGCCCTGACGATACGGAAATAAGATTCATTTGTGAATTTGGTGAGTAATGATTCAAATTAAATGTTAAATGGGTACTTGGTAGGGTCAAAGTCATTCTAGTTAATGCTACATGTGTGTATATTGAGTAAATGCAACAAAAAACAGGAACAATTAAATAATCTTTTACTTATGGATAGATGCATCAGACTAAACAAAATAACAAGGAATTATCCAGCTCAAACTTAAGGACGTACTAGTACTAGTGCAGTTCTGCAACATGAATGGTGTTCAATAAAAAGCAAATACAATCAAAACTGCTGTGATGTCCTCCTGTATGGAAAGATCACCTGTCTATAAAGACCAAATTGACCAAGTTTCCCTTGAATATGGTTTCTCATTAAAACTTGTACCAAAGGAACCTGTACATAAAGGCCATTTTTTATGTTTCCCTTGAGCGGTCTTTCTATACAGGTTTCACTGTTAGTAAAATGTTAGAGTACTTACTCATCTACCATGAAGATGGACTCCTCGATGCCAGCATCCAAGCTCATGGCATCAGCATTGGATCCTTCATCGACGGAGAGGGAAGTCGTCGAGCTCAGTCCAACGGTCGCACCGGTCAAGATCGATAGGGCATCGATGCCCCCTTCGTCCTCCTCCTCCTCCTCCTCGGGGTCCGGCTCGGCTGTGTGAGGATGCTCCAGCATCCAGGTTGCTAGGACGCTGATGCGTTCCGGGTCAAGCTCTCCACTCGTCCCTGCATGTGCACCAGAAATCATTTTAAGGTTTACTTTATTAAGAATTGATCAATGACAATATCTGAAATTAATACGGCTCAACACTCCTGGGGGGTGTTTCACAAAGATCCTTAGTTGAACTTGTCTCTAAGTTGGATTTAACAATTATGGAAAGCCATTAGCATCCTTGAAATATTTTGTAAAAGTCATTTTAAAAGGCATATTATGCTGGTTCAAATCATTTATATTTTCTATTATCATGAGAGATTTCATGTTCTTGATGTGGAATTTGTGAAAAGTCTAAAATACTAGAATTTTTGCTTTTGAATATATTTCATTACAAGTCAACGTAAAGCGTAGCATCCCCTCGCAGGGTACAAATGGCCTACATGTATATACATCAGAACAAGTTACCTCCATTGGACTATACTATTATATTACTAGGCAAGGAAGTTTACCACATTTTCACATACATGTATATAATTAAATGTTTTTGCATATTTAATGAGCTATGACCTTTCACCTTTGACCTTTGACATACTCAGAAATCGAACTGAGCCTGTACATGTATTTTGATACCATGTACCTTCATATTAAAGTTCATTAAAATTCATCAAGAATTACTCAAGTTATCGAATGGAAACCAGATTCGCATATTTAATGAGCTATGACCTTTGACCTACATACTCCGAAATTGAACTTAGGCTGTGTTTTGATACCATGAACCTTCATATCAAATTTCATTAAAATCCGTCAAACAATACTAAAGTTATGGATCGGAAACCAGATTTGCATATTTAATGAGCTATGACCTTTGACCTACATACTCTGAAATCGAACTTAGGTTGTGTTTTGATACCATGAACCTTCATATCAAATTTCATTAAAATCCGTCAAACATTACTAAAGTTATCGTTCGGAAACCAGATGTGTATTTTTTCGCATATTTAATGAGCTATGACCTTTGACCTACATACTCCAAAATCGAACTTAGCCTGTATTTTGATATTATGTACCTTCATATCAAATTTCATTAAAATCCGTCAAACATTACTGAAGTTATCGATCGGAAACCAAATTTGTTACGGACTGACGGACGGACGCACAGAAGGAAGGAAGGACGGACGGTAGCGTTTCTATATCCCCTCCGACTTCGTCGGCGAGGGGATAATAAGGATACAAATGGCTCTCCATAATATTTAAGTCCAACCTAGAGTTAAATTAGAATTCGAATCTTTTTGAAACACCCCCCTGGTGCAGTAAAATGAGACGGACTGGGCGTGCGCATGAAATAACAAAATAATACAATTGAAACTGCTAATGCTGTTTCACATGAGCCTTATGTATAATGTTGTATATATTTTTCAGAAAGAAGAGTAATAATCTACATCTATTCCAATAAATTTTACAAGGCATGTGAAAATTACCGGTGACTTCCATGGCTTTGTGGATGTGTTGTATAGTGAAGCCCATCTCTAGGAGAGGACCAGCGATGGGAGGGGGAGGGGGCGATGCTGCACGTCTCGCTGCCGCTCTGCTGGCTGCTGGAGAAAGGAAAGAAGAAAGCAAGCTTATTCACAAAATGGAGATCATGTGATATTTTATCAAAACTATGTTAATTAAGGATTCTCAACATAATGCGCCCAAACAATTTACATGGTAATGTAGTAAAGGTATAAAGAAAGTCAACAAAAAATAAAAGGTATAGTACAAAATTACAACAGATACAAATAACATAAAAACATATCAAAATGTGGAGGGACAAATGTCGGCCTATCATTGGCTTGTCCCTGGATATATATAATTCTTAACTCTGATCCTGGACATAACCCTGTACCACAACCCAACTCTACATTTGACCAGAAACAGAAAGAAGAAATAGCAGCCTGAAACTTAACCCTGTATCTCTGATGAGCAACCATTCCCTGAGAAGATTTCAAGTCACAGCATATTGGAAAGGACAATGGTAATGTACAGTATGACGTCTTTGAAAAGCTATGATACAACGTCTCTATGCGCTTCAATGGGACTTTGGATGTTATCTCCCTGGCTTTTGCTCCAGCATTCGTAGTGCTCAATGCAGAGAAGTAACAAAAGCTATGATACTACGCTTCAATAGGACTTTGGATGTTAATTCCCTGGCTTTTGCTCCAGCATTCGTAGTGCTCAATGCAGAGAAGTAACAAATCCACAACACACACAACTCTACCAACTCGGCCACACACCGTAGCTATATTTTCTCAACTGTGTCCTTACCTGCCGCAGAATCCCTTGCAGCCTCGCATGGATCTGGTGACGGAGGTGGCGTGTCAGCGGGAACCCTGGGAGGTCCTCTAGGTTGACGTCTGAGAGTCAGGGTGCCGTTATTCCGGGTTATCCTTCTCAATCTCCGAGGGGGGATGGATGATGATGGTGTGGGCGGAGCAGAGACCGGCGCTAGGGACAGGCCTTCGTCCTGTGATTGGTCGTTAGCCTCCCCCTGGGGGAGGAGCGAGTCTTGGGGCGGGGCTTGGGAGGGCTTGGAGGAAGCTGATGCTGATTCTGTGATAAAGGTGAAGGAAGAAGAAGTACATGAGGACAAAAAAAAAGAGTGCAGGAGCACAGCTCAAA
This sequence comes from Strongylocentrotus droebachiensis, assembly GCA_035222895.1. Taxonomy (NCBI): domain Eukaryota; kingdom Metazoa; phylum Echinodermata; class Echinoidea; order Camarodonta; family Strongylocentrotidae; genus Strongylocentrotus; species Strongylocentrotus droebachiensis. The sequence goes on from JAVYIG010003862.1 coordinate 77,618, forward strand.
AATAGAAGTGACAATTAACCTAATACACAAAATAATCAGAAACCTGTTTAATTCCTACTCATCAAGAAGCAAAATTATACTAACCTCCACCTGTAGCTCTATCTTCTCCCTCATCTACTGCAAAAGGAGCTTGGGCCGTTACTTTGACCAACATGGCTTGCGCCCTCTCCAGTTCGGCTACAGAAACAACACGCTTGATTGGTGAGGGCATCACTGCCTGCTTGACCAAGCGCCGCATGATGGAGCGAAGAGTACTGCGTAGCTCCTCCAGGCATTCCCCGTTCTTTGGAGGGTCATTGCTGTCGGACGACTTGGGGCTCGATGGCCTCGATGATGTGGACGTCGACTGGGAAGATGATTTTTCTTTGCTGTTTTGCCGCTTGACGGGTTTGTTGCTCGTCTCCATCTTGGGAACAAGGAGCATCTCGGCGTACTTGCTGCAACCGATGATGGTTCCTAGAGACTTCATGGCGTTGATCTGCAGGATTTTATTTATTTATATATTTTATTTCCAGGGAAGATGATAATATACAATGCTTATCTACCTGAAAACCTCAAAGAAAAAAATAGTGAAAAATATTCGGGGCTCTGGCAGAGATTTGTTTTTAATAGTGAAATTATATTTTATCATGTGACCACCAATGGACCAATCATGTATTTAGAAAAGTCATGAATATTCATAGAAGGGATATAACAATGCATATAAAACATCACAGGGTTGACAAAATGATATATAACATTAACAGTATGATATTTAGCACAAGCAAATGCCTGGGGATCGCCTAGGGGATCACCTAATCATCCTAGATAACCAGATTAAAGGAAGTTTATTAATCTACAGGGCCAGTCTCCCTTACAGATAATAATTTTAAATCATATGCAAACCTATCTCCTGCAGATTAAAATCATATATGGAAACACTAACGGATATGCTACAAATCTTAGAAAAGCTGTGAAAAATAAAAAAGCCCTTTAAGGATATTTATTATTACACACATAAACACGTACATGTATGGGTTCAAGTGATGTACATGTAGTAGCAAAACATTAATTTCTTTATTCTTTCTTTAAGATTATGGAATGGTATTTAAAAGTGAAATATACACTGAAATAGCACAATTGTAACAAGTTTTAATCACTAAAAGCTATACTTGTTGACTCCATCTACTTCCAATCTCCAACAACTTTATTTTGTCCTGCTAATTCATCCCAATGGGATACTGAAAGGAAATATTTCACTCAAATTACAATCAAGGGTTTATAAACATATTCATGTTGTAGAACTGGGCTGCATGTTTGTTGAAAGATCAAGAAATAACTTAAAGGGATTGAGTGTCTTTGTCTCAGATTCTGAAACTAAATCCTGGATTTAGCTCATGCTGCAATGATAATTATAAACCTTTAGGTCAGTCAGGAACCCCATGACTTTTACAGCCGATCACCAGTCTGATTATCAAGATATTTATGATTGGAAATCGAAAATTCATTTTTAGTTTTCGGTTTTTATAACACTACTTTCTTTTGGGGAAAATGAGTATGGTTAAACCAGTCACTCAAAGAGTTTTACTTTTTTGAGGCACTTCATGATCATTTTGAAGCGCAACTCTTTTAGGGCTTCAATACACAAAATCACAAACACTGATAACCATGCATCTCAGATTTAACATTGTTAAACGATGCCTTTAATCATAATACTTGAGTCTTACCCTGACAAGAGCGAGCATGACCTGCTTCATCTCCAGCTGTGCCTGTTCAATGGGGTCTATTGATTTGGATAATGAGCTCCCTCTCCTGTCACTGGTGGGTCCAGGCTCTCCACCACTGGTGCTTGTTGAAGTAGTAGCAGGTTCCTTATCTGTAAACAAAAATGGAGAAAAAAAAAATCAACCATGAAAGAGAATACAGTCTATGAATCATGGATGCCTAGTACACATACATGTACATGTACACACACTCAGTAGCTTGGTTTTTACTTGCACTGGACTTAACATATTTTCCTGTAAATTATAAAGTGCTTTGTCCACACACCATTCCAGCACTTCATGACACTTCTTGTAGTTACTCGCCTCACCTACCATCCCAGTATAGCTTCCTGAGTGAGCTGCCACAGGGATTACCCACCCAAGTACCAAGTACACTGTACGTGTACAACTAATTTGATTTCTAATCTATTAACAGTGCACACAATTCTCTATCTACATGGAGACATTCATGTAGAGGGACAAAGCTGAAGCAATTAAAATGAAAGAATACTAAAACAATGTCCTTTTTAGGACTACACATCCTCAAGAAAGATTACCAAGAGTCCCTTTCAGGACCCCTCAATCCTCCCTCTCTCTCTCACATGGTGCAACCGCAAGCCTACTGTATAAATTAAGGTTGTATCAAATCAAATATGGCAGAAATTTGCATCCAAGAATGGAAAACGACAGGCTCGAGGGAGTCTTCCATTACCACATGCAAGAGCAGCGATTTACATGTACATGTATTAATCTTGATATACATGTACTGTAGCCCAAATTTCAAATAAAAGATTAGGCCTAGTGGAGAAATTGTTTGTAGCTGGTAGGGACAGAAATGCCATTCTAAGACTCTATGTCTGTGTGTCGAATGACACAAAAAGATCATACATGGCTGGAATATTTATTCTGACCTGTTTTCCCAGGGTTCGACATTGTTTGGTCCACAGCGGGAGCAGGAGCCATGATGTTTGTAGCTGATGACGTTGTAGTGTTGCTGCCATTGCTGGTAGGCTGAGCGAGTTGAATGGTGCAAGTACATGTACATTTCGGGATTTCGGGAGGAGCTGCTGCGATAGCCGCGTTGGTGTCGGTCTCTGGGATATCGCCGGAGGTGGTAGTGTCATCGGACACTTGTGTACTGGTGGGTGTCGTCTCCTGCGTGCTGGTGGGCGTCGTCTCCTGCGCGCTGGTGGTGGGCGTCGCCTCCTGGCAAGACATGGCTTGGAGGTCTTCTGTGATGCTCTGCAGGACCTCCTCCACCATCTCCGTCGTCACGGAACCTGACGCAGCAACCGCTGCAGCCTTGGCATCGTCGGTGGCAGGAGCATCTGGGATGTCCGGCTCTGAGACCGCGAGGGGTGAACTGTCAGCTTCGGCTTGAGCAGCCACTGGTGAGGAGGACCTGATAGTCGATGCTGTCTGATCTACAGGTTGCTCAGTAGTTTCTTTGGTTTTTGCATCATCTGAGAATTTCAACAACAACAAAATGTAGAGGGAGGACAATGAAGAAAAAAAATGTCTACTCCCACTATTTTTGCAGATGGAACATCACTATTCTATAGAGCCCAATATCCATAAAACTTAGTGAGGCCTGCATGTAATTCAAAGATAATCTATTCCCACACACCGGTTTACATGTACACATGTACATGTATGTATCATTACTGCATCTTACATAATGAATATTATATGGAGTATAAAGAAAACGTATATGTATATGTACATTATATAAAAAACACATCAAATCTACTACACATGCAGATACATGTACAGAGATGTCTCATAAATACTGCATATATATGTTTTAATGAAATACATGTATGACAAGTGTAAGAAGCATATAGAAGCATTCACTTGCCTCCTCAATAGCAGGCAGATCAAATAAACATCAACATCAAACATACCTGCAACCTGCTGTTCCTCATCCATAGCTTTCGCTATGTCCTCATCTAACGACCTCTCCAGCAACTCTTTCTCCTTCTCCTCTTCCTTCCGCTCTTCTTTCCCTTCCTTCGCTACATCTTTACCCCTGTTACCCCTCTCCCCATCTCGCCTTGCTCCCCCTTCCCTGGGGGACGTCTTGGGAGGGGACTCCTCCGCTAGGCCGGAGAGGAGGGCCAGGTTGGAGAGGAGTGATGGGGTCAGGCCTTGCAGCCGACCCGTGTCAAAGGTTATGGGTATCACAGGTTCCAAGTTGGATATTGCACTGTCACTGCAAACGATTAAAGACACACACACACACACATTTACAAGATATACAGTACATGTCCTAGTACATGTGTTAAGCCTGAACAAGAACAGCTGGTATGTATTCTATTTTCTACAAAACAGAGATTATAAATGTGATAAAAATACAAAAATAAAACTTTAAGAATACAAGTGTTAACAATCAATTCAAAATATCAAAGATACATGTTTCATAATGTATGATTGTCAATGGAAACAAAACAAATTATAATAATACAAATTCCATAACACACAGACAGAAATGAAATAAGAAAAGAATTAAGATCTCTACAATGGTGACTATAATAAAGAAACCAAACTGACTAAATCTACGGTTTAAGTTTCCAAACCAAAATGCTATGAGTAAATAGTAGCATTAATGCTATATGTTAAAATACTCCATTTACAAAATCTGTCTCTTGTATTAAAATTCAAAATTAAGAATGAACAGAAGAATATTTAAATAGTACTTGAATCAACAACACGAGTCAGATATGACGGAACCAGGATATTTGTTTTGCTAAATAACAGACCTAAAATTTGGAATGGCTTAGAGCATGTGCGATAGCTCAATGGTAGAGCAGTGGTCTCATAACCGGGAGGTAACAGAGTTGAAACCCAGTCAATGTGTTTGTGCCCTTTGGTTAAGAATTAATCCTCATTACAAAGTCCCTCAGAGAGGCTTTAAAGCCATCAGTCCCCTGGTTACTTACACGCATACAAATGCTTCTTAGCAGTCAGGAAAAACAATCATCGAAAAAGTCATCAAAATCTCAAAGTTAAAGCTCATCTGTACTAGTGTACAGGAGGGATTAGAGCACAGTGCAAGGTCACTGGACAGGTCATTATCTCATCAAATCAGCTCTCAATTAACATAAGAAAAAGAGGATCATGGAGGACTGATGGTCACCGATTAGACATTGGTTGTTATATAGAGGGCGGAAGTAGCTATAAGTAGTGCAGTGGGCCTTTAAAAGAAAAATATTCCTGACTCACCTGATATTGGCCTCACCATCTTCCCACTGCACCTTAGCGGAGGAGTTACCGACCTTGGCCACGCCCAAAAGGACCGCCTCCCTTGAGGTCTGTCGATGGATGCACCGCCCTCCCATCCGTAGTCCCTTATCGATACCACCAATGATGGCTAGGGCTGGCCAGACGTGCTGGCACATGTCCTCTAGACCTGTAAGGGTTAAAGGTAATACAAAGTTTGGGGGAATTTTGAAAATTGGGTGGATAGTAAATTCTTTACAATTTAGATATATTTGGATGCCCCTGTAGATGCATTATAAGCACTAGAAAATTTGACCCCTAAAACACTCTTGCCTTCGAGAAAAATTGAATATGAAAATTAAGCGGTGCTCCTGGTAAATTTTGATGAATTTCAAATAGCGCCTATGGCCGTTCAATAGTAGCTTAATTAATATTTTGACCTTGAGAGGGAGCTACAACATAAAGAGTTAATTATTTTCCATTTCATAACTTTAGACTCGATTTCAACCGCGACAACGATCACTGAATATTTTAGGATTGCATATGCTTCCAATATGTTCATTTGAAGCAAATGCATACCAAAACTTTAAATGGATGGCATTTGGGGGCTATTAGAAGGCGCCCTCGAAATTTGCACATGGTGCCGTCAATTTGCATAATTATGCTCTTACATAATGACGTGTGAGCAGCCTGGTAACTGTATGTCAATGCCAAGTGGGTCTCTTGAGACGATCCACAGACCAACGGCACATTCACTTTGAAGAAAAAGCTGAGTTTAAAACAGCTATATGCGATTGCATCGTGGAAGAACTTCATTGTATCTCAAAGCTATTAGAATATGTTTATCATGGAGAAAATATTAATGAGAAGAATTGTGTATTGAGAGGATTTGGAATCTTCAGCATGATAACATATGCAATAGGAATAAAAAGAATAAGCAAGCTATCAAACTACTTTTAACCATTACCAGAACTCAATGCTTTTTATCAGATATGTATACTGTAACACTGACTCACTTTGAACTGCAGTGTCCTCCTTTTGGTCATCTGAAGAAGCTGTCGATGTATCCTTAACACCAGTCTCTTTCTCATCCTTGTCGCCATCCTTCAAGGAATCCTTCTCTCCTTCAATCTTATCTGACACTGATGGGGTATCATGTTCCATCTCTACCTCCTCTTTCACTTCTTCAGTCTTTCCTTCATCTATTGTTAGCAAGGTCTCACCACTCCGGCCATTCTGTACAACCTCCGTCTCTTTCGAATCCTCCTTACTGCTGCTTTCTTTCGTGACCTTTTCAGTTGATTTCTCTGTTTCTTCAGTCCCATCCAGTGTCTTTTGTGTTCCCTTTGTGTCATCATCTTTCGACTTCTGCACTTTAGTACCATCCTTATTTCCTTTTGAAAGTGAACCTGTGCTCTTTGTCTTGCCTTTCCCCTGCACCCCGTCGCCATGGAGATGACCCAGCACTTGACCTATGGACGTGAGGCGGTCTAGGAGGCATGTGTTGACCACGTCGCGCCACTGGTCATTCCGATGCAGCCAGTTCACCAGGGAGATGTGGGACTCGGACAGGATGGAGGTCATCGGGGCGCAGAGAGGGTCACCGGGGTAAAGGTCGCGTGGTGCCCCCCTGACCTGCATGTCACAGATCTTGACCTGTGAAAGAGAATAAGTAGACAAAAAGATAAGCAGGGTGGCTGCTTCTGATATGTACTGGTCAGAGGACTTGGCAGTTTCACTTAATTCTTCCATTCACATTGAAATATATTCCAAGGACATTTTTTGATGTTCAGGTCATATCTACCCTTGCATGTATTTCTATTACAACATTTTAGTGATTCAAAAAGTCTGAGAAGTATAATTTTTGAATATTTCATTTATTTGAACAGCATACAGAGTATCACCATTACAGCTGTACATTATGCCTATGGATGGAACTTGAGACATAATTATATTCTTACCTTTTCACCAGGATTACTGCTGTAGAACATAACCACAGGGTAAAGCTCAGAAGCCTCGATGTCTTCAAAGGCCAAGCGAGGCTCCTGAAAGATAGCAAATTCAGAAACAACGTAATTATATACCATACAGCCATCAATTCAGACTGCGTATATGGGGTATACAGTACATGACGAATACTTACATGAAGGCTAGGATAAACAAGAAATATCTATATCAATCTTTTAAATATTCTAACAGAGGAAGCTATCTTATCTTGGGTAAATCTGAACCAACTAAAATGACCTTATATACTTTTGTCTAATGAATTAATAGTTACTGATCCATCCCCTACAGGACTATACCCCACACTTTTTATGAGATCACAACTGTTATCAAATTAATTCACTAATACAGTGGCATACCCACAGGTCAAGGAATGGAGGAATACTGGCATTACTGGAAAGGCACCAACTTTAGTAGGTGGATAAGATAAACATTTACAAGTTCACTGAACAGGTAAGTGGCATGGAAGGGGGTCCCATTACATTCTTCTCATTTTTTTCTTCCCCCTTTCAACTTCCGTCCCCCCCCCTCATGACTTGTCTCACCTCTCCATTCTTTCCAAAGGACACTGTCCTAGCCTCCATGTCCAGGACGCAGGTCACATAATCCCCCTGGACCTGCCCCCTTTCAACTTCCGTCCCCCCCCCCCCCCTCAAAATCATGACTTGTCTCACCTCTCCATTCTTTCCAAAGGACACTGTCCTAGCCTCCATGTCCAGGACGCAGGTCACATAATCCCCCTGGACCTGCCCCCTTTCAACTTCCGTCCCCCCCCCCCCCCCCTCAAAATCATGACTTGTCTCACCTCTCCATTCTTTCCAAAGGACACGGTCCTAGCCTCCATGTCCAGGACGCAGGTCACATAATCCCCCTGGACCTGCCCCCTTTCAACTTCCGTCCCCCCCCCCCTCAAAATCCTGACTTGTCTCACCTCTCCATTCTTTCCAAAGGACACTGTCCTAGCCTCCATGTCCAGGACGCAGGTCACATAATCTCCCTGGGTGAAGCCCGGCAGCGTCAGGGTGTGTTCTCCGTTGTGGTAGAGGTTGCCGCTGTAGGCCCGGTAGAGCCACATGTCTGAGGTGGTACGGTGGCTGAAGTCCCTGACAGGGTAGCGGGAGACACCCACGCAGGTTCCTTCGTTGCCCTTGTTCTCCTTCACGATGTTGAACTGTGGAAGGAAGTGATGAAAGTTTCAAGATTTATTTCATACAATACTTGCAACTTATAGGTGGATGTGGTAGTAACACTACTGTGAATTGACCTACTGAATTTTCACCTAAATTTGCGCTCTTACTTTATTTTGCTTCAGTTCAAAGTTTACAGTCAGTTTTATTCATCTGTTCATCAATTTTCATTCGGACTAAGTTAGAAGAAATTTTGAACATGCCAACAACAGGAAATAAGCAGGAGAAAAAGCCTCCCAGATCTGAGGTTTGGCTTGAATCTGTCAACAAAGATGGCTTGACCAGGCTAGAGACCATGAATGAGCCATTAGCGATGACACTCACGCTGCTGGTCACTCGGCCGTTGCTTCCCATTCAGATGCTAATCCATCTATTGATACAGATGAGCACATGAAAGATCTCATTGGCAAGCAGGTGTTAGAAGCCCTCCGCTCCCCGGCTGTTGTGAAAGTGATTGTTGACGCTGTTTACACCGCAGTTTACGAGAAGCGCGCCACTGATCTTCACAATTCCTTTCAACTCGAAATGAAGAAAAGTGATGACAAGATCAACAACATTTTGATCGAGTCTGATAATCTTAAGAAGAAGGTGAAATTGCTGGAAAGGGCGCTTGAGAAGCAGGAGCAGTGCTCTCATCGTGTGTACGGCGTCCCTGAGACTCCAAACGAGAAGACTGACACAGTCATCCTCGACCTCGCCACCAAGATGGGCGTCAATCTTGCTGCCCATGACATCGACAGGAGCCACAGGAACACCCGAGGCGTCTCAGCACCCAGCAGCAGAAACAGCATCCAAAAGCAATCACTGTCAAATTCTCAAAGTACAACGCTGTGCTGCCAAGGTGCGACTGAAGAACACCGGCATAGTCATCCGCGAGGACCTGACACCAGAGCGACAAGACTTGTACTTCAAGACGCTATCGCACAAGAACACCTCGCGTACATGTATTTCCTCAAATGGGTAACCTAACCTCCTATCAACTACATGTAATAGAGCCAAAACAAGGAAGAGGACCACTCAACCAAAGATGAACTCACCTTCCACTGGTAGCATCCAGCAGTTATCCCTGTTGCTCCTAGCCCATAACCTCTCCCTCCTGAGCCATGCACAAGGGTGTGGCTATTCTCCACGCTGCAGCAGACTGTCTTATCAGGGTCAAAGACAGCATCTTGCAGGATCAGACCATCGTCATCATCATCTTCATCTGCTGAGAAGAACAATGATAGAGCCCAGGGATGAGAAATTGTTGGAAAGTATTCAATTATCTACTTCATTTGCTATAATTTCAAACATTAAACAAAGCAGTACTCTCACAACAAATTTACATTTTGATGGTACACGCACATATATGTTTATCTAAATAGAGTCTTGGCATTATTATCTGCTATGGTAAGACATCTGAAACAGCATGAGACATCAAGAATTTATCAAGATTGGTTCAGGTTCCTTTTCATTACAAACTCAAAAATTATGCTTCTGCCAAGTTCATTTTATGTAATTATTCCCTGACAAGTCATGTTCGCCAATTTGAACGGACGATAGGCAATAGCCAACAGTGGAGTTGCACAGTGCACTATGAAAGCTTCATGCACAAATCTATTTACTATTGTAATTGCCCATAAATCAAAACTTCTATGACGTAAAAATGTAGAATTATACAGGGAATCTCTAAAACATATGTGACCCGGCACCACAAAACCACCAAAAAGTCGCAAAAAATTATTTTCCTGATTTCATCTGATTATGAAAGAAGAAGTTCTCCTCATTAAAATGGTATATTACTTGTCCAAATTGAAGCTTCCTAACCCTTTCAATTTAGTGAATGAAAAGAGCTGGTGAGGGAGGTTACTGGTATTAAATTGTGAGAAAGAGAGCTTTAAAGTTTGGGGCTATTCAAGCATGCGGAGCAAGCAAACCACAGGGAAATCAATAGAAGGGTGTATCAAAAGGCCATAGCAACCACTATGAAGAGATTTTCAGATTAGGCTGAAATTTGGCCTGATGGTCAAACATAGTCTGTTCATTATGTTTCTGAGGTTTCAATGTGTGGACTTAAGTCTTTCAAAAGTTATTATGTTGTAAATGTATAGAGTTGTAATTGGACAGATTAAGTGAACTGCAACATAGTGCCGAGACACCTGCACTAGACAATGCCTATTCATGGTGGACCCGGAGTCTTTTTGTTCCCCCTTACATAACACTGCTTGTCACCTATCTTGTTTTGTATACATCTGGGCAATTATTTGTAACCACATTATCAGGAATTCTCTCGTCGCTGTCTTGCCCGAAGTGTTCAGTAAGCAAAGCTGTAAGGTTGGCCTGATCCCCCGCAGCTAGCCCCCGCATCATCGCTTCGTTGACCGTCCGAGCTACCCGGGCATCTGCGTTGGTGCACCCCGGTACCATCCCACGGCTCTGCTCACGTAAAAAACCTGGCATTGTAACGACGTTGTAGACTTTCTCGCAACTTGTCACTCTCAAATGTATAAAATATAATAATGTTTTTACTCTTGATCAACAAATTCAAGCTACTCGAAGTCGTTAACGGAGAATATAAGACGAACGCAAATCTGGAACTCGGATGTGAAAGCGGATACAAACAAAATGGCGCGCCGCACTGATTGCTATAACGGACCAATCACAGCCCGCGTGGCACGACCCGTTAGCAACGACCGACCATTTCCGGACTACGATAATTTCGCTCGGGAAAAGTGATCAAATTTTGGAAGAGACCGAAGGCTGTGCGAAAAAAACTGGTCTAGAAAAACCGTTTAAAACACATCTTCTACTATGTTTTAGACTTCCAAATTTTGATACTAGGTACAGAAAAGACCACTCTTTCAGAAAATGCAAAAAAACGAAAATCTATTTTTTTCACCTAAATTGACATTTTAGCTGATTACGGAGAATCGCTGGTTGCGACTTTTTGTTGGTTTTGTGGTGCCGGGTCACATATGGAAGCTGTTCCAAAACCTCCCCTTTACCAAAACAAATCAATGGGACATGATATTTTTGTTAATCTATTTCATGAGTTTTTGCTTACAATGACAGTCCTTCTTTCGCAAATAATTTCATAATGTTTGACGAAATTTAGTATTTATGACAGTTTATCATTTCGTTTTTGAGAATAACAATATATTTGCTTATTTATGATTCATTGTCAGAAAAATACTGTTCTTTATATTATTATTGTTATCGAAAAACTGTCCACTTATATGAATTAAGAAGAAAATCAAATCAAATCAAATCAAAATATCCTCTAGGTGGCACATCCTAGAAACTGACCTGATGGAGCGTCTGCAAGACTGATATTCATCCAGCAGCTATTACCGCTACTCGTCGTCGTGTCGGTCAAGTTCTTCTTGGTGAAGGGCAGCGCCCTCTGGTTGTTGCTCTCGGACCGGCCTGCATCCGAGGAGGATGTGGAGGCTGACCGTTGCCTGGCCAGGGCAGTCTGGATGCGGTTGGCACAGTGACGGGCACTGGCCAGAGGCGCTGACCACATGCTGTCCGAGATGTTGGTCATCAGCTGCTCAATAACCTGTGATATCAGCAATATATCATGAATTAATATCAATTGCAAGAACAATGATAATGATGATAACCATTACAACTAGATGGATCTTCGACTGCGCAGTCGAAAATTAAGCATCCGCCATAGAGCGATTTTGGCAGGTATGCATCAATCAGTTCTTGAGATAACGCAATCACGAGAACGGGATGTACAGACATACAACTTTGTAACGGAGGCATTAAAAAACAGTTCAATTTAAAATCAATTTATATAAAGTTTCCCCCAAGGATGCAAAGTGCTGAATGCTTATAATACCCCCTGCTTTGGGCTGAGCTACCCTGATAATGCAGTCAAACATTCAAGGAATTTCTTCTTACCAGGAATCCATTTATTGTACTTCACCTGGGTTGAAAGTGGCAAATGTAGATTAATGCCTTGCTAAAGGACATTGGAGCCATGTGATACAGGTGTACATGTATATGCACTAACTCTTAAAACAATAGTTGAACAAAATTATAGCTAATATAGCACAACTTTCAAAAAGAAATCTTTCAAAAACTTTAACAAACTTACCTGAATTTGCTGTCCTCTGTTGCTTGTTTTTAGTGCAGGCAAGACAGTTTCCAGGAGATGAAGAGCTAGAAGTCTTGTTCTCACATTCTCAATGCGGGGGAGACCTGTAAGTAAGCCAATACAGTTATTGATTTAGTACAACATACATGCACAATTACTGTACATTTATCACACTAAAAATAATTTACATTAATCATGTATAGTAAGGTGACTATGGTACTTGAACTCATTAAATCATTTTAAAAAGAGGAAAGTAGAGTTTTCCATTAAAAAGACTAAAAAGCTGACATTATGTTACTGATTACCTGACTGTACAAGGTCATGTCCGAAAGATGAATAAGGACGATTGTCTGTCATATAGCATGCATTTACAAATTGTGTGAACACAGTAAAAGTTCATTTAAATCATGAAATATCATCTGGGATGATAGGATTTAGAAGTCGGCTTCCCATACATATCATTATTTTAACAGAATGCTAATGATATTACTCATCATCTTTGTCACATAAACAAGGGAGATGTTTCCAAAGGAGAGAAATTTGCTCTGACTTTTTTCACATCATTCAAGCATGATGTATTTCACGAAGAAGTTGACTATCCTATATGTACATGTAGCTCGTTCCTATCACCAAATTCTTACCTGACTGGGGATGATGGCCCACAATAGCCAGCAGGATATCCGTCCATCGACTCTCAGCCATCTTGGACTGTACCACACCACAGCTCGAGACCCGACGCAGGAACACCAAGAAGTCTCCCAGGGCGTTCTGGGCAGCCTGCCGTGTGCGCTTTCCTACCTTGTGCTCCTTATCTGTTAAAGGCATCGTTTAACAATGTTAAATCTGAGATGCATGGCCCTACGTGTTATCAGTGTCTGTGATATGGTGTAATATTGAAGCCCTGAAAAAAATTGCGCTTCAAAATGATCATGAAGTGCCTCAAAAAGTAAAAATCTTTGAGTGACCGGTTTTGCCATACTCGTTTTCCCCAATACACTGTAGTGTTATGAAAACCGTTAGGAAAACGCAAAATTTGATTTCGATTTCCAATCATAAATATCTTGATAATCACACAGGCGATCAGCTTGTAAAATTCATGGGGTTCCTGACTGACCTAAAGGTTTATAATTATGATTGCAGCATGAGCTAAATCCAGGATTTTGTTTCAGAATCTGAGACAAAGTTACATGTACACAATCCCTTTAAACAGAAGAGAATGTACAGTTCCAAAGCATACAAATTCAATTCTTCAAAAACATTTTTACAAAATATGTAATGTGAGAGGAAAATGTCAACTGACTGGACCTGGGACCCGTTTCACAAAGCCTTTTTTCAATGACAAATGACAAAAATAAGAGACAAATCTGCTGATAACCAATCAGAAGCAAGGATTTCAGTAGCTTATAACACAAACTGTCATTTGTCTTTGATGAGGAGTTTTGTGAAATGCCCCCCCCCCCCCCCCCCCCCCCCCCCCTGAAATCTACAGGCTGACTGATGTAATTCCTGGCTTGGTGCATACTGTACCACCTTTGCCAAGGCACTGTATCTAGAGTTGTCTTTTCAGGGGTTTAACCTCCATGTAGATATAGTAAATGAGTATCTGGTAGCAATGGCATAGTATGGCCACAGCTATTGATGGGTTCTGGTGTCACGGAAGGGGGGGGGGGGGGGGGAAGGTTTTTTTTACCTTACGAGGCAGATAACAGACCATTGAGGGAGTAAGAGGTGTCATATCTTTGTTCCTCTCTCCCTTTCTTTCTGTCTCTTCCTCTTTTCCCTGCATTTTATATATCATTTTCAGTGCAGCATTTGAGTAGGGGAACCTGCTGTACCCCCCCCCCCTGTGCCTCCTATCTAATGCAGTTTCAAAAGATATCGACAAAGGGAACTGCTTATCTTTTTGCAAGTGCAGAGAGATGTAGTATCATAATTTTGTGAAGCTGCAATGTTAAACAAATTTTCAAAAAATAAGTACATGTGAATGCAGAGATTATATCCATCAATTTGCCCTTACTATCATATGTCCTTATCATCCTGATCTAAAGTGGAGTATCATGCAAGGGTTCCTACCTTTGGAAGTTGACTTTGAAGATTTTGTTTCACTTTTCTGTGATCCAGAGCTGGTGTCTGTGAGTGAATTTGACTTTGACCTCCGACCCGAGGTCAGATGGGGGTCGGTGATGGCCAGGGACATCAGACTGTCCAGTTGGTCCCACAGAAGGTCAACGACTGCTTGCACAATCTTGTTATCCAACTGCTGGGCATAAGTTCTAATCAGAATCACAAGAAATATTGTTAGTTAAAGTATGAGACAATGTCATAATTTGTAATTGTATTTAGCAGTGTGTTTTGATTAAAACTCTGAATTTATAAAACAATTCTTTGACTTTTTGAACCTTCATACACTGTAAAGCACTCTGATCAGACTGTACTTCTGATGCTTCATGTACACATACATGTACTACATGATTGCTGTCATTAATCTTCTTCTTTTTCAGGTGGGGTTAAAAATATAAATGAAATCAAATGGTAGACCAATGAAAATGAGCCACCGAAGGAACAGTAGAATGTTCCTAAAAAACTGAGGGTACAAAGAACTTCTTAATCTTGCTCAAATTTTTTAATTGTTAAATTTTGTTTATTCTTTCCATGGGAATAACCTTTGGCAGGAATGAAACACTACTTATATCTGGATCAGGAAGAATAAAATATATATTATTAGAACAAACTTTTATTAGAACATTCTTGTTCTTGGACGAGGTATACCACCCACAGCACTGAAGGGTTAAATCTTTATATTCTTGTATAAAACACTGCTTTCCTCATCACACTTGTGGGGTGTTGCAAGAAAGTTGCAATCAATTGCAAATCCCCCAAATCAAGTGTAAGTATTGCGATTGATTGCAAATTTGCAATTGATCGCAACTTAACTTTCTTGCAACGCCCAATTAGTAAGAGAGAGGGAGAGAAAGAGAATAAAAGCTAGATCTAGTTAACTTAATTTTATTGTTAAAACTTTAATCCTAACAAAACCCTAGGAAATTTAGGAGACTAGTGGGGCATTGCAAAAAAGTTGACTTGCAATCGATTGCAAATATCAGTTGCAAATTTTGCAACTTGCAATCAATCGCAACTTTCTTGCAACGCCCCACTTGGTCTAGTAGCGAGAAGTGGAACAAGGGAAGAAAACTTGATGCTACTCACCCAGCAGTAATAGCCAGCACCTGCAGCAGTCTCATACTGGCCACCTGGAGAATCCTCAGGGTGGGGGGTGTGCCACCGGGCAGCTGCAGGCCCAGGAGGGACGGGTGGACAGGGCGCGCCAGGGCCGACTTACCCCCGCAGAGGTCAGCCAGGAGGGGTAGGATACCGCTGGAGATGGCTAGGCAGATGTCGGGTGGGTGGTACTTGACGCTCAGTGCAAACACGGTGGCGAGGGTCAGTCGATGTTGCGCACCTTCAAGGGATAAACATACATGTAAGTATCCTGAATACATGTACATGAGGGCCCCAAATCGACTTCCAGGCCCCAAAACTTTCAAATACATACACATGTAAAAAAAAAAGTGTCTACCATTACCAGACCCCCTGCCAACAAAGTTAGTGTGGAGCCCTGCCTCAAAGTTATATAATCATGAACATAAAAGAGTTGAGGTGATAAACCATTTACAATTGCTGTACCCAGGATTTGGATCTCAATATGCCACTAAAATCAGAAATTTAATGTGGGTTAGAAGTCATTACTTCTTAGTTTTACACATGTATGTGTACATGTATTTCAGCGGGGCTGTCCTGCCAGTAATTAAGGATTGTTTTTAGTAGCGGCCTGTTAATGCAAAATTGACAGGATACATAGAACCTGACAAAAATTACATCTCTGTCATGTTCTAATACTATACAACACAGGGCGTTTGTAACGACAAAAAATTGCAAACTCACATTCCTACATAATCCTTAGCATATGTCCCTTTTTCCCCCTTTTTTCATCATTAAAGGAAATTTCCAAACACTAACACGACACATAAATCAAAAGGGAAGCTGAGCAGACTTTATGAATAAACCAGCAGTACTTCATTTTAACAACATACATGTACGTCATGACAGTTACGATAAAACAAAATTCCAAATTAAGGCTTTAAAACGAACAAAAGAGCAGTCATGACAACAACAAAAACTTACTTTTCTTGGCCGGCATTTCAGAAGCTCTCTCAGCTAGCACCGTCACAAGATGATTGCAGATGCGATGAGCTACAACCCTGATCTGGTCTTGTGTGGACATGGTTGCCGATCTTATACCATCCTGAATGTTATCATTGAGAAAAAGACACAAATCTTGTCATAAAAAATTGCCTGAATATTTTTTTCAAGGTATTGAGCATTTTATGAACAGGTTATGAATAATACTATGACTAGATGTACATTTTGCCATGCTAGCAAAACATTTGGAAAAGTTTACAACCACCATGTAAGTAATGTTCAAAAGATGTTTTTTTTTAAATACATTCGTAACCATGGAAACCAATAAACGTAAATTATCTCATGTCAATTATGTTTATTTAAAAACAGAGAAGTTTTCCTGTCTGTCCAGTAAACATAAGTTATGATTAGCATTAACATTTTAATTGGGTTCAGGGTTAAAGTTTGGGATTCAGTTAGTGACTGAAAACAACCATGGAGCAATTCGTCGCCAGAACATGTGTTATATAATCAAAGAATAATACAGTCAAACCTTATTTAGCAACCACCTGTATAGAAAAAACAACTTTCTATAGAGATCACATTTTTTGTTTCCCTTGAAACCTGTACTAAAGGAATCTGTACATAAAGACTACCTGCCAATAAAGACCACTTTTCATGTTTCCCTTGAGCAGTCTTTATATACAGGTTTCGCTGTATCGTGAGGAACACGGGGGATAATCTCAAAGCTTACGCTGTAATGATAAAGCTGCATGGTACGAGACGAGTCCCGATTGCACTGGTCCAGGGTGTCCAAGCCAAAGGCACCGAGCATAAACTGAAAATGAGCCGACGTAAGGAGACAGAGAGAGCTGAAGGGGCTCTCAACACCGCCCTCTGGTGTCTCCTTGGTTTTGTCGTCTTGGTTGCCATGGAGAAGGGCAAGAATCTGGTTCAAGGCATCGAAGCGGATCTGGGAAAGGACAGATGTGACAGGAAAAATGCAGGACGAGATGTACAACAATTTCCAATTTGTTTAATATACAGGTTTATTTTTATGTAACAATAATCAGAAACTCAACTGCCCAAAATATGAGGATGGGGGGGGGGGGGGGGGGTGAGAGACAAATTGCCTGTGCACCCTACTCAAAACCCCATTGTGCGACCCTAAGTACACAAGAAAATGATTTTTAAAAAATATTTGTGTTTTGTTCCCCAAAATACAATATCCTGGATCTGTCCGTTTAAAATACTGTACAAGCCGATATTTTTCGTGAATGACCAGATACAGTGTAAGAGACATTTTTGTGAGTCGTTGCTTTCGCCAATAGCACACAGCAGAATTAATGAATGGGCATGAAGTATTCACAAACTTTCTCACGCCAACACACACAAGTTTAGGCAGCCCATACCATAGGCAGCCGAATACCATACCCAGGTACCCCCGGGTACAAGGATTTACGTTTGTGCGTTGTACAATCCATGCAATGTACGCACGGGGAGAGAAGGAACGAGCGGGGCAGGAGGCGACAGCAATGCATTACGAACATAAGGCAGTTAATACTAGTAGCTATAATGAATGAGAGGACGCAAGCACATGATTTTGTGCTGATATTTTCGCGCTCTGGAATGATGAGGTGGCAATATTTTCGCGTGTTGATAAATACACGTTAATATGCAAATCGCGAAATTCGCGAAAAATAAAACCCTCACGAAAAATAACAGCTTATACAGTATATATGTAGTTTTACAAGGTACCTCTGCTCTGTACTGTTGGTTCTGCAAGGCTAGTGCAACTGTGTTGGGATCAGTACAGTATAGGAGCTCTTCCTCCTCACGATGAGTCTGGGCAGGAGAGAATTCCTGACACACAAAATTCACTGCTTCGTTGCAGATGTTTCGGAGGCAAGCTGTTAAAAGAATGGCACATAATATTATTAGAAATAACAACTGTACATTGCTTTCCGAGGAAAAATGTAGACATCGCATGTAAGTAAAAAGCTACTTTGTAGATTGTATATGTGATGCTTTGATATGTCATATATGTACATTCATGACTATCTAATGAAAAATCTATTATACATGTATCATGTCATTTTTCACCTTCACATATGACCTATGACCTTTCATCACTGTACCATCTCAGTAAAGTAGTTGGCCTTTTGAAACTCTGTCAACATTTTAGAGCAAATTCTGTTTATATATTATTAATGCTTTTAAAGACCTTTGCATAATTTTGTTAAAGGTCAGCCTGAGGAAGAAATTAAACAAATCATTGGCCCAGGCCCCTTATTTTGGTTGGATAGTACTAACATGTTGGATAAAATAGGTAGGAGAGAACGATGAGAATAATAAATTTCACTTACCGGTAGGTATTGTATCAAGGTCAACTTATATTCAGTAGAACGATTGTAACAGGTGGATACCTTGCCATTTGCGATATCATGCATACGGGTAAGGTTCTAACTTGGCAGTTGAATATAAAATGAGTTATTATTCATCTGGGATAAGAACAAATGATTGAACTTACAGAGACAATTTTGATGTTTATTTGAATGACACAGAGAGCTGGTCTTCGATGGAGATTTGGAATCTGCATCGTCAAAGATCTTGCTTCCATCCTGGCTTGAGGAAGTAGATTCTGGAGACTTAACTTTTTCCTGCAAAAAGAAGGAGTCCATTGATATATTTACACTTATGACATGTGCCTTAGAAATCACAAAGAATGATCATCGTCAAATTCTGTTTTATTGGGAACAGGGACATGTACCAGACAAATATTAAAGCAAAGAGCAAACTATTTCCAACAAAGATAAAGTATAATCTAGTTAACAGTTAAGAAACTAAATATTCATCATATTTAAGTGCTTAAAAAAGAGGAATACATGGTTTTAACACAAAAATGCATAATACATGTACATTCCTTTCCAATTACTGCTTTATGTAAAAATTAAATCAAATTAAGTACAATACCTCAGACTTTGTCGTTATTTCTTTCGTGTCCTGTGAATTTCCTGCATAAATGAAGAAAACAAAAATGTTGAGGATCAAAGTCTCAAGGTATTAATGCAGTGTTATCAAATACATGTATGAATGGTTCTGACAAGGGGGGTTTTTCACAAAGACTAAGATCGACTTTAAGTTGGACTTAACTATGGCAGGCCGTTCATGCCACTGTTTGCTCTCACCATTTACTGGTATTGGTATCTCAAGGGACGTACAAATCATGGTCACAAATCTACATTTTTTGATAATACATTATTGAAGGAAAAAATATAAAATATCTAAAGATCATAATTGAGAGACCAATGGTGAGAGCAACCAGTGGCAAGAATGGCCTGCAATAGTTAAGTTCAACTTAACCCTTACTGTACTGGGCTTTTTTGAGCACCTCGTGACTGGGGGGGGGGGGGCCTGGTCGGCTGTCGAAAGTCCGATGAATACGAAAATTTGCATGTTTGTAGATATTTACGTAAGGAACAAGATGGTATAATCAGTTTTTTCCTAATATGCACATTTTTGTCGTTATAGCCTAATTAATTATGCAAAATGCTAATTGTATGCATTTTACAGAAAACTCTACATATTTGTCTGTAGACTTGTGAAGAGTGTTGAAAATGTATTGAATAAATGTTTCCTTCATCTCAAATTCATGAGGTTACATTATTTTTATGATATTTGAAAATACATAGGTTAATATGTATAAATTATGAATACGCATTCATGAATATCAAATCTGGAAATATACAGGGAACTAGAATCATTACAAAAATTGGTAAGGTACACAGAGAAGAATGCTTGGAAGTTGATAATTGGGTTGTTTTTTTTGCTCAACTTACGATGTCAAAACTAAAGCAATATACATCATTGTAATTAACACTAAATTCATATTGAAGTCTTCATGCAATCTTTATATAAATACTCTGTAGAGTTTGCTTATTTTTTCCAAAAAAATTAAAGCAATAAACATCATTATAATTACTTAATTCATATCGAAGTCTTCATGCAATCAATATAAATACTCTGTAGAATTGCTTATTTTTTCAAGTGATTGACACTTTCTGTCATTGAATTCAGTGAACTGAAATGAACTGAATTCAACTCATTTGAAGTGAATGAAAGTTAATATTACAAGTCAGAATAGCTTAAACGCATCTGGATATGAAACATAACCCAATCACACTCATCCCCTTACCTGTCTTATCAAAATCTGGTACGACACTCTGGTGGCCATTTTCCAAAATGGCCGGACTGACGCCGAGGATCAGGAACATGCATCTCTCGATCAACGACTTGCAGGCTTCGCTGAAGCTGAAGTAGGTCTGCTTAGCGGCAGCCTTCGATGAGTCCCCCCCACGCTCTGGGTCCTCGTCCCTGACGGTGTCCTCGTCGTCGTCATCCGTGTTGCTGGGGTCAGGCTTGGGAGGTTCGGCCTCAGGGTCTACTTCCAGGTCAGAGAGGCTGAGGTTCTGGCTGGTGCTGGAAGTTGAAGATTGTTCTGTGTAGGGTTGGGTTAAAGGGGAACTTTAATAGGAAACAGGTGTGTGTATTCACAAAATCATCATAATTTGTTATCAGTAATAATAATAATAATACAGCATTTGTTATGCGCCATCGATCTAGTAAATTATTCTGAGGCGCAGAGGGATAGAATTAGAATGAGTTACATACAGAAATGAGAAGGGGAAAAAGAAAAAATTACTTCTGCAGCATCAAATGACCTTTCTTATGCATACATGTATGAAGCAACACAAATTCTTTCTACAACTTTGATTGAGTATTTACTAAATCGGAAGTAAATCTCAATTTGTTTATATTTTTTATGAAGGCAAGTATACGTTTTGCAATTTTCATTACAAATTCACAGTCTAAAGAAAAGAATCATGAGAACTGCTGTAATAGATACTGTATATCAATAGTATGACCTCAAGTTTATTTAATACCATAATATACATGTTAGTGTAAAACAAAATTTTCAAGTATTGAAAAGTCTTCATCAGATTCAATCTACAGTATTGGTAGCAAACCAATCCAAAGGAGAGGTTTTGACGATGGATCATAAAAGCTTCCCTACTTCACGACATGAACTCTCACCGACTTTCTTGCGCAAGAATGACTTTGTCCTTGGGCTATACGTGACAATTGTCGCCATCGCCGTTGCCCCTGCAGGGAGCACCGATGATGTGGAAGGGATGGCAGCGGTGGGATATCGTTTCCTCTCTCCGCTCTCGGAATCAGAGAGGTTGTTGGTGGCCTCCATGTCCATGGGGTCCGATTCGGGCTCCGTGGTCTCCTGCCTCTGCATGAGCTTGGTGGTGACCAGCTTACGCCTCACTCGGTACACGGTCCGGTAGACCTCGATCAGACTCTTGGAGTCCTCAATGGTTGACCTGGGGGGCGTTTCACAAAACTTTTCATCAATGAAAAATCCTTGCTTCTGATCGGTTTGATGTTAGACATTTGACATTAAAAAAAAGGCTTTGTGAAACGGGTCCCCTGATGATGGGATGAATACAGAAGATATTGAGAAATCTGGAAACAGTCTCTGGTGATTGGTTTTAAGAAAGATAATGCTTTTGATGAAGATGGTAATAATGCCGATGATGATGTTGATGAAAATGGTGATGATGATGATGAATGATGACAAGGATGATGGTTACGGTGATGATGATGATGATAGCAATAAGGATGATGGTTATGGTGATGGTGATGATGATGATGATAGCAATAAGGATGATGGTTATGGTGATGATGATGATGATGATGATGATGAATGATGACAAGAATGATGGTTATGGTGATGATGATGATGATGATAGCAATAAGGATGATGTTAATGGTGATGGTGATGATGATGATGAATGATGACAAGGATCATGGTTATGGTGATGATGATGATGATAACAATAAGGATGGTGGTAAAGGTGATGATGATGAATGATGACAATGATGATGGTTATGTTGATGATGATGATGATAGCAATAAGGATGGTGGTTATGGTGATGATGATGATGATGATGATGATGATGATGAATGAAGACAAGGATAATGGTTATGGTGATGATCATGATGAATGATGACAAGAATAATGGTCATGGGGATGATGACACTATTTGTAACACCATGAAGGTGCATTTCTAATCACCAATAAGCTAATCCTGCATTGCTCATAAAACAATTTCCTAGGAATATCTGAAAGCAAATATTAAATCCCTTTCTTTATTGTGTTCACATTGGACTATGATTATACCTTGGTCTCTGTGCAGCATGATGAAACAAGCGAGTCTGTTTGAGAAGACATGCCAGCAGACAGCGAGTTGCTCTATCTAACAGATCATCCAAATCATCATCACTGGTTTCCCAACCTGATAAAGAGTGGAAACAACACATTATAAATTACAATAGATTATACCAATTAACCTCATTATGATCTATATACATTTGAGTGTAAAACAAAACATGATGGGAATTGGGAAAATCTTGGGTCCGAAATAAAGAATAGCCCTTCCTTATCTAGTTTAATAAAAACATATATAAATCTAATCTTATTAAATCATACGCCCTCTGAGTCTGTAAAGCAGTACGTTTGCTTTGTTTTTCTCTGTCTTCCTGTTGTACCACTTAATTTAAATTTGATTACTTATATAGTTTAGGGACAAGCCTTTGATAGGGCTTTGGCTTTTGTTTGTCCCCCACATTTTGATACTTCTGTTCTGTTGTGTTATTTGTTGGAATTGACTTGTATTGTGTACGTTTGTTATTGAGATTTTTATCAAATGTGCAAATAAAATGAATTGGATTGAACAAAATATTAGAGTTACATAGCGATTCCTGATATGAAAGAGGTCCTACAAGTCGTTACCTCTGCTGAGAGCATACTCCTGCATGGCTTCCCATATGAACTGTCCTGGTTCCCTACTCTTCCCCAGTGTCAGATCCAGGAGAGACAGACATTCCTTCTGGACATTGTGCTCTGAGATATCAAAGTCATCATCACCAAGCATGGCTGCCTCCAAAATCTTGCTGACTAGCTTGTCTGAAAGATTGAAGAGCAGAATGTCCATATTAAAGGTACATGTATAGATCAGTTCTGGACATGCGATTGCATTGTGAAAGAAACGTTGTGGAATCGATCAGAAAAGGTTGATCATCTAGCATATAAGTATTGGCGTGTACTGCAAGGTTCTGAAATCATCAAATCATTATTCATCAAAATGATAAAAAATTTGGCCCGTTCTTGTTAAAGTTACAACCACTGTACACAGAAAGATGTATATGGGACTACGCTATATCTATCCAGTCCGGATAGATATAATAATTTACCAAATATATCAATTAGTAGGCGATTTCCCAGCAAAATTTGTATCATCACGTATTAGTCAAAACATATTCTTTCACATGATTGGTATTAAGAGCTTCCATTTCATTTTTTGAGAGGGGGGTGTTTCCAAAACTGGTCTATACCTTTAAGGCTTTCTTGTGCTATTCTCTCAATTGATGTGACTTCATTCAGACTGAACAATCACACCCTTCTTGATTATTTAGACTTTTTTCCAATATACAGAGGGAAAAATATTATAATCTTAACTAATTAATTTTCAAATTCTTACATATATACATGTATGTATAAGAGAAAAAAATAAGAGAAAGATATTGCCACTTCCAGAGAAACACATACCTGCCAACATTTGAAAATAAGAATTAGGAATTTTTAGCGCGGTATGCACTTGCAGCGGCAATGTAACTGGCAATACGCTTCAAATCTGTACCAAAAAGCGAATACAAATCACTGCTCGATCATGCAGCCATTCAACACACGCAATTAATTTGGCTTGAACACCCCAACAAAAATATAAAAATAATAAATTAAAAATACACAAAGAAACAAAACAACAGAAAAAAAAACAGGAGGAATGTATGACTCACCTACGTGCTGGACCTGCTTCTCCATGCCATTCTGCATGAGCTTGGACACCATCCAGCCACTGGTCTCCCTCTCCTCCTTAGAGAGGGGTCTCCAGGCCAGCATACCCCCTAGACACCAGCCAATCACCAGGGAACAGGTGCGCTCCAGGTCCACCAGCCACACCCAGCCTCGCACGGGCTGGGGTAAGGGCATGGCTGTGGGATCGGGTGAGTCTGATGACACTGTCAAGGGGAGAGAGAGAGAGAGAGGGAGTTTAGGTGCTAACCAGGGGAGTGTTTTACAAAGATCCTTAGTTGAACTTATCTCTAAGTTGGATTTAGCATTGATGGAAAGCAGTTATCATCTATGAAAATATTTTGTAAAAGTGTTTTTATTCAAGGCATCAAATGTTGTATCAAATCATTCATATTTTCTATTATCAAGGAGATTTCATGTTCTTGATGTGGAATTTATAAAAAGTCTAAAATACTTGATTTTTCACTTTTGAATATATTTCATTATATGGCTACAAATGGCTCTCCATAATATTTAAGTCCAACCTAGAGTTAAGTGTGACTTAGAATCTTTGTGAAACACCACCCTGAATACATTTCATGCTCTTTCATTCAGGATTAAACATGTATCTCTTTCAATCCATTTATTTGGGTCTACATGTAACTATTGTGATGTCAATATAATCTTCCATAACATTCCCAAATTGTATAATTGCTTGTTATCCCCTCTCTCTCTCTCTTTCTCTCTCTCTCTTTCTTCACATCCTTTCATTTATTTAGTTGTAGTAGTATCTTCAAAACAAATAACATCAGAAACCCTAAATCAAACATCACAAACAGAACAACAAACCATACAAAAGATAATGAGCTCTACACAGATAAAATTAGCCTTAGTTACAGGCTACTTAAAAATGCTTCAAAACTGGGCTTTGCTTGATTTCTACATGTATTTTCTGTTCATTCTTGCATTAAAGATTCAGTATGTCTTTATTTCATGCTATTCTTGGATTTGGCAGGGGAAGAAAAAAAAAATCAATTTAAAGTCCATCTGTACTAGTGTACAGGAGGGATTAGACCACCATGCAAGGTCACTTGACAGGTGGTTATCTCATCAAATCAGCTCTCAATTAACATAAGAAAAAGAGGATCGTGGGGGACCAATTGGTCACCGATTAGGCATTGTTTGCTATATAGAGGGCGCAAGTAGCTATAAGTAGTGCAGTGGGCCTTTAAACCCATTTCTTACCCCTCATAGGCCACTCCATCTCCTGTTCTTCCAGCACACTCGCTGCAGGCAGAAGACGATTCAGCTTGTCTAGCTCCGGTAGGAGGGCAAGGAGGTGATGAAGGAGGGGGCGTGTCACAGTTACCGGTAGGAGGAGCAGTGAGTGGAGGATGTGAGAGAGCATGGACCCCGCAGCTGAGTTCACGAGCACATCTGCAGGAGGAAATAAAAGCGAAATGACAGGTAGACATGGAAGAGGTTTATATTTGTTACAATTCATGCATATCTATTTGTATACTGTTCCTAGGAGAGACAAACAGAAGAAATGTAGAAAGGAACAACTACATTCAGTCTTTTAATACTACTTAAATTTATGAATCGTTTCTCTAGTCAAGGCTTGGGAAATACTTATTTATTTGTTCCGAAAACTAAGAAATCATGGGGAGATCGGTCATTTGCACACGCTGGACCTCACCTATAGAATCAATTGCCACAACATATGCGTCATATTTCAAGTGTAGATTGTTTTAAACATGCCCTCAAAACTCATTTGTTCAAAGCGGCTTTCCAGTAGATTTAGATTTACCTTCACATTGTTGTTCTCCATTTTTGTGTGTATTTTTGTGTACTTATATTTTTTCTTCTCCATGCGCCTCGAACACATTAGTCCTGTGGAGTTGGTGCATTACAAATACTCTATATTATTATTATTATTATTTCACATTTGGTAAACACTGTTATAACAGGCAGAACTCCATGCTGTGTTAATTAAACCGGTATGGTTAGACTATGGACACTTTTGAATACGCCAGTACATTTCATATGCAGATATATATATTTCAATTCTACATCATCATATCGCATACATGAATTTTACAATATTATGGGGAAAATACAATTTTACTGTAACTTATTTATCAAAGTGACTTCAAGCCATACCTCTGAGCTTGCTCCTGACTGCCTGAGAAGCGTTGCTTCCGCTCTGCTTCAATAGGGTTGTAGATCTCTGTAGGACCTCCACAGCATGGGGTAGTAGAAGACAGAGGTGCTTGTGTAACAAGCTCACACTTGATGAAATCTGAAATGATAACAGCAATAATTATAGTTACATTTATTCATCCACATATCAATACCTGGAGATGCTCAAGACACACACAGAGTTTTGTTCTTACCCTGGTTTTAGTCAAGCTATCAAGGTATCACTTTTTACCACATACCAGTTTACTACACCTGTGTTGAGAGCGGCAAATGTAGATATCAAGTGGGTTTTGGCACCTTACAAATCTCATATATTATTAACCGTATCAGACATCTGAGCAGGGCAATTTTTAAATTTTATTGCCCTCAAGGTTTAATGGATAAGCCAACAAAATTACAGACGAAAAAAATATTATTGACCGCTCAGAAAGGTCAATGGGATTTTGTGTGTAATTTGCCGGTCAATACGATTATACAGTAAACCAATGAACAAATATTATTGCCCGATCTGAAAAGTCAATGGCAAAATGCGTGTTAAACGAGTGAGCAAATAATGTAGATCCAGTTGTAATTTTCATCGCGCATCAGCAACTGGTATTACGCGTATATATGAGAAAATGCGCACTTTGCCCAAACTCTATTGTGACGTAACAATCACACCTTAGGGCCAAAATTTGACAAGCACTGGATGCACAGTGCTGGTTTGACGATGTTTTTGCAACTTTTCATGCTAGGAAACCCTGTACAGGTGTGGGCTACAGTGTTTTACATAATTTAAGAGTATAAGATAGTAAGAGTTTCTTGTTTGCTCTAGATGTCTAATGTGGTTAATAATAGTAATATTGACTGCCTAATTCAGGGCAATACGACTTGTCATATATCACCCTCACCTTCGGTTCGGGCGATATATGTCGTATTGCCCAGAAGGCAGTCAATATTACTTAATTATTATCAGTATTAGTGTCTTGCCAAAAGATATCAGTTCCACATCTGGAAGTCAAACCAACAATTCACAGCTGATTCCAAGAGCGGAGAAAGGAACAGATATCCCACTGCTGCCATCCCCTTCGACAGTCAAACCAATAATTCACAGCTGATTCCAAGAGCGGAGAAAGGAACAGATATCCCACCGCTGCCATCCCCTTCGACAGTCAAACCAACAATTCACAGCTGATTCCAAGAGCGGAGAAAGGAACAGATATCCCACCGCTGCCATCCCCTTCAACAGTCAAACCAACAATTCACAGCTGATTCCAAGAGCAGAGAAAGGAACAGATATTCCACTGCTGCCATCCCCTTCGACAGTCAAACCAACAATTCACAGCCGATTCCAAGAGCGCAGGGATGCCAACCTTTCAGAGCACAAATCAGTAATCATAAGGCTAAAAATCCGTAATTTGGAGACAAAATCCGTAATTTTCTGCGCGACGCAAATTTTTCTGCACGCTGGCAAGCGCAGCTCCCGCAGGCAAGCGCGATAGCACAACAAACAAGTTAAATAAAAGTAACATACCTGTTCATTAGTTGGTGTTACACGATGCATTTCTATTTCTTACTGTATTCTTCTTTAAAAGTCTGTAACTTCTTGCCACGCTTCTTAGTTGTGGAAGACATGATGATTGATATCTAAATCCAACCAACATGAGTTCAGATTGTCGACGAAAATCGACGAACGCTGTGACAGCCTGTGAGAAATCCGACAGTGTACACGGCGCTAGCATAGCGAGGCCTGGCGCTGGCCCGGCGGTAGCGGCGCGGCCAAGAGAGGTATTTCACCCGGCCCCCGCTCGCGAAGCACATGTATGCACCTGCGCTGTGCAAGGGGTGTGCTAGATAACAAATTGTCCGATCGGAAGCGCTATGGGATTTCTATGCATGGATTCAAGGATGGCTGCGCTGCAATAGTCAAAAGTACCGGTACGTGCTAAACCTTAAAGTGCTAATTTTGAAATCTGCAAAATCCGGGATTTATGGTATGAAAACCGTACCGCCCGTAATTGGCCGATTTCCCGTAGAAATTACGGGAAATCCGTACTAGTTGGCATCTCTGAGAGCGGAGAAAGGAATAGATATCCCACCGCTGCCATCCCCTTCGACAGTCAAACCAACAATTCACCGCCGATTCAAAGAGCGGAGAAAGGAACAGATATCCCACTGCTGCCATCCCCTTCGACAGTCAAACCAACAATTCACAGCTGATTCCAAGAGCGGAGAAAGGAACGGATATCCCATCGCTGCCACCCCCTTCGACAGTCAAACCAACAATTCACAGCTGATTCCAAGAGCGGAGAAAGGAACAGATATCCCACTGCTGCCATCCCCTTCGACAGTCAAACTAACAATTCACAGCTGATTCCAAGAGCGGAGAAAGGAACAGATATCCCACCGCTGCCATCCCCTTCAACATCATCGGTACCCCCTGCAGGGGTGATGGCGACCATCGTCACTTATAGCCCAAGAACAAAGAAATTCTCGCGCCAGAAAGTTGGTGAGATTTCATGTCATGAAGTAGGAAAGCTTACACATGCCATCATCTAGTAGACCTGGGACCCATTTCACAAAGTCTTTTTTCAATGACAAATGACAAAAATCAGTGACAAATCTAATGATAACCAATCAGAAGCAAAAGTTTCAGTAGCTTTTAACACAAACTGTCATTTGTCACTGATGACAAGTTTTGTGAAACGGGGCCCTGGAAAAATAAGTATTATTTCACGCAGAAAATTGTATTTACCTCATCACTATTGCTTGCGTGGCAGTATGCCAGAAGATGTTTCTGCAGCGATGAGAGGAGTTCTCGGAGATGGGAGGGCGGGGCACCATCCTCGCATGTGATGGATGGTTGACGTTTGTCACTGTTCTTCTCCAGCTCACCAAAGGCTTGTTCCTGAATAGAGGGTAAAAGCAAAGGGATGTTATGAGACAATGTATTACGAAGTAACACTAGCTATGACCTACAGCCTACTGTGGGTTCTTAAATCCCCACTGCACTACTTATAGCTACTTGCGCCGTCTTTATATCAAACAATGCCTAATCGGTGCCTGTTGGTCCCCCATGATCCCCTTTTTCTTACAGTACATGTTAATTGAAAGCTTATTTGATGAGATAACCACCTGTCAGTGACCTTGCAGGGAGGTCTAATCCCCTCAGGCCAAACTAGTGCAGACGGGCTTTAGACTGCCACCCATGAGGCACATGCGGTCTGTACAATGATTTGATGCAGCCTGTTAATAATATCAGATCAAACTTATTCTCCACACCTTACACTCTAATTTGCCTATATACACCCCTTTACCTCTACATCCCTTTTTCTACCTTTCTCTCTACATCTCTTCATTCTCTCTTTTCTTTCTCTCTCTCTCTCATTTTACCCTCTCTCTGTCTCTCTCTCTCTTTCTGTCTCTCTCTCTCTCTCTCTCTCTCTCTCTTTCTGTCCCTGTCTCTATCTGTGTCTTTCTCTGTCTTTCTCTCTCCATTATCTCTCTTCCTGTCCCTTTGATTCTCTTATATTTCATCAAAATTCTTTCTCTGCAATCCTATTCAAGCATTCCTTACCGTGTGATACCCCAGGGGGAAGCCCCAATGGACACTTTCTTCCCCCCCCCCCTCTATCTTGTCATCTTGCCTTCCCTCTATCTCTACTTTCTTTCACTATATCTCTTCTTTCCTTCCCTCTTTCTCTTCTTTCTTTTCCTCTGTATCTTTTTTTCGTTCCTTCAACACACACTTTCCTTTCTTTTCCTTTCATTCTTGTGGCCTTTTTATCTTCCTCTCACTTTATCCATCTTTCTATATTCTCTTAAATTCTGTTATACCCCTTCCCATTCTCTCTTTCCTTCCCTCTCAAACTCTCTCTCTTTCTCCCTCTCTCCTTCACATATCTCTCTTTCTTTCTC
Organism: Strongylocentrotus droebachiensis; assembly: GCA_035222895.1. NCBI lineage: Eukaryota > Metazoa > Echinodermata > Echinoidea > Camarodonta > Strongylocentrotidae > Strongylocentrotus > Strongylocentrotus droebachiensis. The sequence continues at coordinate 108,057 of JAVYIG010003862.1, forward strand.
CCTCTCTCCTTCACCTATCTCTCTTTCTTTCTCCCTCTCTCTTTCACCTATCTCTCAGCAGTATTGAGAAACTTACGGTGTGATATCCCAGATTCCTTAGCAGTGTCTTCATCAGGACCTCGGCCAAGTGCGTGTCTTCGGTGGGGGAAGCCCCCAAGGACATGCCACTCCCGTCCCCCTCCAGGGGTGGACTGAGCTCCCCCTCTAGGGGTGAGGTGAACCCCAGTAAGGAGGCCACGTGGATGTTCTCTTGAAGGCTTGTCAGGACAATACCCAGCTGCATTCTCTGTTCGAAAGAGATTAAGAGGATATCAGTACAGAGATTGAGAACAGCAATAGCAATTAAAGGCATCGTTTAACGATATTAAATCTGAGACGCATGGCCCTACGTGTTATCAGTGTCTTTGATATGATGTAATATTGAAGCCTTAACAAAATTTGCGCTTTAAAATGATCTAAGAAGTGGCTCAAAAAGTAAAAATCTTTGAGTGACCGGTTTTACCATACTCATTTTCCCCAATAGACTGTAGTGCTATAAAAAACATTAGGAAAACGATGTCTGAAATTTCTTATTCCAATCATAGACATCTTGATAATCAGACAGGCGATTGGCTTTTAAAAGTCATGGGATTCATGTATGACCTAAAGGTTTATAATTATTATTGCAGCATGAGCTAAATCAAGGATTTCTTTTTAGAATCTGAGACAAAGTTACCCAATCCCTTTAACCAATTCTCTTTTGAAAGCCAACACTTGATGTTCCTATACACAGGTAGACAATGAGAACATACCTGTCCCTTGGATAGGGAGTCCCAGCGATCAGGTCCCTGTGGCAGCAATGAATGCAGGAGCTCCATTCTCTCTCTCAGTGGAGGCAGGAGCAGGGGTGCACCTATGGAGAGTGTATCACTCACAGCCTGTTTGAAGAAAAAAGAAAAATAATTATAGTCAGTCACTGCAGAGAGTCAAAATCTCTTCAAACTAGTCTAAAAAATGAACAAAGTGTTACCCTCGCATCGGTTAGGAGGTGGCACGATCGCTCAGTGGTAGAGCAGTGGTCTCATAACCTGGCGATCCCGGGTTTGAAACCAAGTCAATGCGCTCATGCCCTTTCGTAAGGCATTAAGCCTCAATACCAAGTTTCTCGGAAAGGACTGAAAGCCATCGGTTGCCTAGTTGATTACTTACAAAAATATATATGCTTTCTTAGCAGCCAGGTAAAAACAAACTAACAACTGTATATGCTAGTCAGTCACTGCACATAGTAAAAATCTCTTCAAACTAATTTAATTAATGTACCAAATTTAACCCTCGCATTATTAAGAGGTAAAACTCTTGTCTCTCTTAATACTTGGTCTTTAACCATGTTTTGCCAAATTACTCTAAAGAAATGAGCACCTATGATTGCCTGAATAAGGAAACCAAATAGTTTGATCAAACTGCATGAAAATTAGATCCTTCCTAAGATGATAGAAACTGTATATAATGCAGACTGAAAATAACAGAAAACAACAGATACCAAGAGATTGCCTGCCCATCTATAAAGACCACGGTGACCTTTTCCTCTCAAATTTACCCGTCTTTATTTACACTTCTGACTGTACCAACCTTCTGTATCGATGCTGGCGTATTGGCATCGATGAGGCGGAAGAGAAGATGGCGCAGCGGCCTAGCCTGGTTGCCTAGCACGCTGGCTGTCAGACCTCCGGCCAAGGCCAGCTGGAGATGGGTGCAGAGTAGCTTGAGACATAGCAGAACAAACTGCTGATGCTCTCTGTCATGAAAGGAGATCGGAATAAGAAAGCTTTTCATTAAATACTCTTCTCATGCGAAATTGTATTTTGGCACATGATCAGGACCAATCATTACCCTAATACCCATATTGCTCTACATTTTGAAAAATATGATAAGATAGAATGGCAGTGTATATAGGATAGAGCAGCTAATGAATTTCAATTATGGAGATTGTTTTTTTGTGGGGGGAAAAATAGGTTAACTTGGAATAATAAGTTTGTCATGTATCCTGCCCACCCCAATCAGTTCTACCAGGAGGAGAGACCCCGAGGGTTGTAGTGATTCAGGTCGCTTTTCGCCTTCCATGCACAGGTAATGTCAAATACTTAATGATAATAACATCCCCCCCCCCCCTTCGCTTGTGACATTAAAACATTTGCAGTCTCAAGACCCAGGTAGAGCAACAATACAGGGCATTACGGATGTATATACCTTTCTTTTTTTACCTGTACATGATATACACTGTACATAGAGATGATTAATATACTGAAAAGTACTAATAGCTAAGGACATTGCTTCATTTTGTGAAAATATGTTGCAGATACCTTTACAAAAGCCTGATATATATCTTTCTTATTGACGTGAGGTTGGATGGTAACATCCCACTTACCTGGCAGTTGGGAATGGAGGCGGGGGCTGGGTTCCGTTGAACCCCTCACAGTAGTGTTCTATGAATGATCGCAGGTGGGAGAAAGTGCCCTCTTGAAGGTCCACACAAAATGGACGATGCCAAGCTACAACTTGCCTGTAGTAAACAAAATTGAAAAGCATGTACATACACATCTCTCCAATCATTTTATTTGTACACGCTGGTAAAACAGGAAAGTCTACCCTGCTATCAAGATGGTTTCAATAAATGTGAGAACATGATAGAAACAGATCAGTGAGAGTCTGAGGAAAGTCCAATTACAGACAACAAGGTTGGGATCTTTCAAATTTGGCATAAAGAAAACACAACAATTAAACAACTCTGGATTTCCATTTCAAGAGGCTCTCCATTTGTCTTGTACTAAGACTTATTTATTTTCTTCTTTTTTTGTTTTTGCAAATTTTGTTAATTTTTCTTTTTAAATAATTTTTTAAAGAAAATATTTTCCCACACCTAGATACAGATATATTTTTGACTCGCACCCTCCATTAATTGCACAGTTAAACTGCACAATACTATATAAAGCATCAGTACAATGCACTAGGGCAAGGGTTAGGCCTAGCGCAAGGGTTAATTTTAAGGGTCCTGGGGGGTGTTTCACAAAGATCCTAAGTAGAACTTAACACTAAGTTGGACTTAAAAATTATAGACAGCCATTGAAGCCTTAAAATGAAATATATTCAAAAGCAGAAATTCCAAGTATTTTAGATTTTTTATAAATTCCACATCCAGATCATGAAATCTCCTCGATGATAGAAAAAATGAATGATTTCAATCAACTTGCTATGCCTTTCAAAATAACTTTTACAAAATATTTTCAAAGATGCTAACGGCTTTCCATAATTTTTAAGTCCAACTTAGAGATAAGTTCAACTTAGGATCTTTGTGAAACACCCCCCAGGTTAGGTTTAGGGTAAGGGTCAGGGTCCAGGTTAGGATAACAATCAGTGCTGGAGTCAGGGTTACGTCCTAGGGTCAGGCAAAGGGTTAGGGTTTCTTGTGTGGAGCAGAATTCTGTAGTTGTTTCAAATAGACCCATTGCATCAATGGCAAACATAAAGATAAATATCCAGGATAATTCTCAGTAAAGTCTGGCTACCTGTCCGACGGTAGCGCCGTCCAGGCCACACTGTGTGAGGTTCCAGCAGAGATCTGGTGAATGGTCACTCCTTCCAGACTGGCCACTTTCTTGACCCTCGTGATGGGGCTAGTGGTATGCCCCTGACCACACTGGCCCATAGCGTTGTTGCCCCAGCCATACACTTCATTATCTATACAGGAAAAGTGAATGAAAAAATGTGAGTGCATGTCTGTACATTTCATTCTGGATTGATCAAGGTACAACAGACTTGTAATCTCAGGGGTGATAGTGAGCACTAAATTTTTTTTTTTCTCTCTCAACCACGCCCCCCTTGAGTAAAAAAAAAAGAAAGGAAGAAGAGGATTGGTGGGGGGGGGGGGGGGGAATGGCATCTAACAACATTCCCCCCACCCCCCCCCCCCCCCTTTGAGTAAGAAAATTGGGTAAAATAGGTAAAAATAGAGAAGAATAGAGAAAATAAGGGAAAAATCAGGAAAATAGGGATAAAATCGGGGAGGGGGGGGGGGGGGAGAAAAAAATTGGGAAAAAAAAATTGGGAAAAAAAATTTGGGAAGAAAAAAAAAATCAGGCAATTATCAGGCCTCTAATCTGTTCTCATATCCATGTGCCATTCTTGGAATTTTGAAGAATGATTCCTATGTAAGAAACAGCTTCAAAATTTTAACAACAATGCCATTTTGGCATCAGGGGAGATCCATACTAAACACACAAAATCCTGTAACATCTTTCAAGACCAAAACGGTTTAGCACATCAAAAGAAAATTTGGTACAATAGTAAGGAATAATTTGCCCTTTGTATGTCTTTCTTTAAGTCCCCATAAGTTCCTTATCGACAATGGAGTATCAAATAGGAGGAAATGTACCATTCACAGCAATTTTCAAGAAGTTTTTACCACTACGATCTTTGTAAAACATAAACAAAACATTAAAAATGAATTCCAACCCTCTGACAGAAAAGAAAAATCACTCTAATACTCTCTATTAGACATTTTCCTGTAATATGTTATCAAAAACAAAAGCTGTCAAAATCAAATTACCATGGGTGAGTGCTAAGCAATGGCTGTCCCCACATGCAATATCCACAATCCTTGTGAACTGCAGGTCCTCTACAAGTTTGGGTCTCAGCGAAATGGCTTCTGAAGAACCACAGCCAAGGCACGCCCCATGGCCCCATGCATACACCTAGTAACAAATGGAAAGGTGACAAAATGCATAGTTCAACCAAAAATGATGCTTTATAAATTCTGATCACTTGAACAGTTAACTTTGTGTCGACACTTGCCATTTTTAGCTGTAATATATCTGTTTTCCTTTAAACAAAATGCTTTAACGGTTTGTGGAACTTATAACATGTTCAATGGAACAAATATTTATATAAAGGGTGGGCTGTCATCCTAACTTTCAGTTTTTTGGTTTTGTAAATATCATTATCATGGCTATACAGGTTAATTTTGTAAAATAGTGTTGGTTATACTGAATTTGTTTAATAATATATCTTAATAATTCTAACTTTGAATGTTTTCTTGTGAGCTTTATGAACATGTAACAATTATTTTAACATTGCTATGTATTTCATGTGCTTTTATTGTAAACTGCAGGTAATTCAGCTCTTGGGGCGCTATTTTCAGCATTTTTAATTAATTCATTTCAATTCAATCATTACAAAAAAAAATGTAAAGTACATGCCATGAGGATTCTTAATACCTAAATTGCAATGTAAAAAAAAAATGGGCATTTTCCCGAAGATTTAAGCCCAAGGTATAAGTAGAACAGAAATCTCACCTGTCCAGTTGAAGTGAGCGCTAATGAGGACTGACTGCCACACCCAACCTTCTTAATGAACAGACCAATCAATGACTCTATTATCTTGGGCTTGTAGATTCTGTTGGTGTCTCCATGGCCAAGTTTACCTTCAGAGAGGGAGGGAACAAATGGATAAAGAGTGAATACCGTAGAGGCTTTGCGTGTCTTTCTAAAGAGTTGAAACAACCTTCTTTTTTTCAGATTAAAAGTTCAAAACATTGAGGACAAATGAATTTAGAGGCATTTGGCCAAAGACTTTGTGGGCTATTCTGAGGATTAAAACTACAAAGGTTTATTCTTTGGGGATTAAGGAGCCTCTGCATCAAAAGGTTCTTTAAAGGTAATACAAAGTTTTGGGAAATTTTGAAAATTGGGTGGAAAGTGATTCTTTACAATTTTGATATATTTGGATGCTCCTGTGGATGTATTAAAAGCACAATAAAAATTTAGCCCCTAAAACACTTCTGCTTTCGAGAAAAATTAGATATAAAAATTTACCGGTGCTCCTGGTAAATTTTTAGTCAAGAAACATTGTTTTATAGATTAATTAATATATTGGCCTTGAGAGGGAGCTATACAACATAAAGAGTTCATTATTTCTAATTTCATAATTTTAGACTCGATATCAACCGCGACAACGATCACTGAATATTGTAGGATCGCATATACATCCAATACGTTCATTTGAACTAAATTCATGAACCCATACCAAAACTTTGTATTACCTTTAAACATTGATACAAATATGGTGCTGACAGAGAGAAGATGTGAGTTTGAACAAGTGTAATAGGACAGTAGCAGACATGACACTCAGGCCTCCTCTAGATGTTTAGAAATATTGCGCGGCTTTATTTTAGACAAAAATTTGCCTCACATGTACATGTATGTAGTGGTAAACTGTGCGTTTTAATAGAACAGGATATTCTGTACATCATGTTACATTATTCAAAGTTAGTTGACCTAAAATACTGCTTGTCAGAATCTTGAAAGTAAATTAGAATCTACAACAACGTTTTCTTTCGTTTGTTTTTAAATTTGGATGGATGGATAGTTGGTTGGTTGGTTGGTAGGTTCATTGATACTTGTTTTTATTAGGGGGGTTGGGGCTTGTACGATAGAGTGTTTAACTGTTCCCATTCCTTTGACATAATCCTGGATTATAGCCTTATCAGAGTGGCAGGCGAACAAAATACATGGTGTCTTTATATATATTCGCTGGTATACCATCACACTATCCAATAAGCCAATGTAATCCTTCTCAATCTATTATTGAGATGCAAGCTTTTTCAATTCAATTCTAATATTATTCAACACTCTTCATAAAAACATTTAAAACATATAAATACAGAACGGAATGTTAAAAAAAACAAGATAGTGATAACAAATAACAATGGCAATTTATGAGAGCATTAGGGATAGGCAGAAAGGAGGGATTCCTTATATGAAAGCCTACCCCTAAAACACACACATACAGGAAAAAAAGAAACAAGAACAAAAGAACAGAACAAACAAAAAACAGTAAAACATAATGTCATGTTACAATCAGAGTTAAAAAAAAAGTGTCAACTTGCCCATGCTATTGATACTGACTATTATACTTATTTAACAGAAATTGTTTATATTTAATTCTAAAAAGACTGAGAGTTTTGCAATTTTTAATTTTTTAAAGCTTACCATTGTCACCACCACCAAAAGACCACACAGTCCTGCTGTCTTGCGACACAGCGATGGTGTGGGAGCTGCCACACACAACCTTTCCTACGTTGCTCACGTCTTTCACAAGGGTGGGGACGTTCCGACTGTTGCTGTCACCGTGCCCTGGCAATAAAAAATAAAAAAACAGTTGTGTCATTAGCATGGACCTATTGTCTTTGTTTTAAAAAAAAGTTACAATAAAGTACATGTAGCTAAAAAAAAAAAATGAAATTATGAACGTTACACCTTTCAAAAATATCACAATTTCATTAAATGTAAGATATGTTTGACTTTTTACTTCATAAAGATATTTTAGTGAATTTTTAATGAAAGATTGTCATTTTAAAGATCATAATGACTTTCATCTGAATATGAATATCATTTTGCAATAGATCCCTTATTCCTGGAAATCTTGGGAATATAGAACTGCGTTATATTTTAATCACACAAAAATATTCAGCTCAATAAGCTTGATGTTAACCAGAGGAAAATCATAAACAGCCTTTGTAATATAATAACCTTAGATATAATATACTGTACATGTAAATATTACCAAGCAATAATGGGAGAGATTCCCTTAGAGATGATGGACACTACCTTCATGATGTTCTTAAACAATTATGAATTATACAAATGAAGCAGACTGAATTACCTAATCTTCCATAGTCCCCTTCACCCCACGTGTAGAGCTGACCATCGTCTGTTACGCACGCACTGTGCCTGTACCCAGCTGAGATACACACCACCACCTTCCCCGTCAGCATCCCTAGGATGACCTTCGGATACTTCTGGGTCAGCGTGTTGCCGTGCCCGAGCTTGCCGTAGTCGCCGTCTCCCCAGCTGAACACCTGACCTTCGGAGGTCAGGGCGAGGGTGTGACCATCTGACCCCTGAGAGAAGGTCAAAGACAAATCATGTCAACATTTCAGAAGATATGGTTTTTTAAATTCAGTCCAGAATATAAACTTATTACATATTTTTGCATATGATGCTATCGTTGATGACAAAAAAATGCACTTGCATTTTCGCAAGATGTTATTGCGCAATAATAAACAAACTAAGGCTACTTTATAGAACATATGCTTACAAATGCATTGCATTGCAATCTCAATTTCGCTTGCTGGTGTGTTTTTTTTTTGTCAGGGGGCGGGGGGGGGGGGGGGCAAAACCTACCTTGGTGGAAATGATGACTTTCACAGTACAAGAAATGAGCATCCATATACAGTACATCAGTTAATGTACAAATACAGTACAATGACAACAAAGTTAGAATGCCCTGCTCCAGTTCTTAGTGTATACCTATATCCCTTTCCATATCATTATAATAATACTAGTATACTAATTCATCCTGAAGTGCAATGAACAAAATTATGTATTTAATTGTGTGGATTCGCATATTAGTAAAATTTAATTTCATTGTGTTTATTTCTTGTTTTATGCGCTTTTTATCTAATCTTCTTCTTCTCGCGCATGTCGAGAACAAAAACTTTAACATTTCTTAAGTATTGGGGAGCAGCCATTCCCTAGTGGTCTCATCCACTTCCATCAGCCTAGGGATGTCATTTGGAGGGTTAAACAGGTATCTGGCAGCTCATTCAAAGGCCCAGCGATAAAATGCACAGTGACTCTGATCAACTCACCTTTGATGAAGATATTCTTGTGATGATACTGTTATCAAAGTTGAGTTTCTTGAGTTGCGTCTGGTTGTTAGAGTCACCCAGACCTAGCCTGCCGTAGCTACCCTTCCCGCAAGCCCTGACAGAACCGTCGGAGGAGATCACAAACGTGCAGTACTGTCCAGCCTCAATCTGGAGAGTTGAAAACATTGGATGGAGAAGAAAAGTGTTTAGAAATACTCAAGTTTCTGAATTTCATATGAATTAAATTTGTGATCTAATCATAAATTTATCAAAATTTTGACATAATCAGCAGACATTTTGTATTTTTTAACCATGGAATCATGGCTGTTTGCCGGACTTGATTTTATGACACAAATACTATGAAATCTAGACAATAGATAATGCATGGACACCCTATTTATACAACACAAACCACTTAAAATAATCTTGTTTGCTGACCCTTGTACATTAAAATTGTAGTGAATCTGGTACTGAAGTGTTGAACAATGAAACACTTTCACTGAAAAATCATCCATTTCTTGAATACAGTTGTCAAATCAGCCCTAGCTTGCATCACCAGAAATCCAAGAACTGTACCAAGAACCCAACATGAAGTCAGGATTTTTACTTCTTAATACAAAACAGCAATTAATAGACCGGTTTACAAACATTCAAATTTATGGATGTTTCTTTCCTAGCGACAAGGTATTACATTAAGCCGTTATTAAGGAATGAACTACAATACTTGGAATCCAGGCAGCATACATTAGTGTTGCTGTGTCGGGAAAGTCTCAGGCAAGACTTGTCAAGAATGCAAACAGTATGCATAACATTTGAATATGTAAGTAAACCAGTCTATTCTATAAAAATGCAAAGATACATGTCAATTTCTACGAGCTTTGGATACTGCACCAAAGCTGAAAAATAATCGTAAAAAGTAGGACAAAGATCCATACTGAGATAATCTTCTCACCTGCTGACTTTCTGCGAACGAGATAGCCATCTTGGGTAGCAGGATCTTCTCCTGGCTCCCCTCTGCAAGCTGGTGGCTGCTGTTACTACCCCAAACAAACACCTCGCTGTTCTCAGACACCACCAGGCTGTTGGGTTTCTTGTCATCGGGACTGATGCAGGTCCGTGCATACTCCGATGCCAGTCTTGCCACCTACGGAGGATCGGAATTGAAACTTGAAGTTAATTTTCTAATGAGAAGAAAGCGTAAAGCCGTGTTCAGATACAATGCGGTTAGACACAGCATTTTGACTCTTTGACGTAAGTGTAATATGCTTACTCAAATTTCTAACACAGATCTTAGTGTTTCATGCAGTCGCAATTGTTTACAAGTAAAAGTATTATTTTTTAATGCAATTTTTTAAGCTGCAGTTTTCCACTGCAGATCTGAACAAGCCTTTAGGGTTGCAATTGGGTTGAAAATTACATTAAGGCTCAGGGTTAGGTTAGGGTTAAAATTTGACCCAGGGTTAAAGTTAGGAATTTAGTTAGTGTAGGAAAGTTCAAACAGAGCAATTGCCTTCAGAGCATGCGCTGTAAAACGTAAAGGACTGAACCTGAACATAAATAGGACTGAACCTGAACGTGACTTTCTGTACTCACCTCTTCAATAAGACAAAGAGCTGCTTGATAGAGAGGACATAATCCTTGAGTGCTCTGCATTTCGGATAGTACAGACCCCCTCTCAGCTGATGACCCCTGTGAAGGCATAGAAAGGGCAGAGTACCAAATCAAGACTTAATTCATCTTTCTTATTGTGACAATATATTCCCACTTAGAAGTTCACTACAATGGAACTAAGTGCACTATAATTTCACTGTTCAAACCATACCATTAATAATACTACTAATAATGATAACATTTGATATTTTTATAGCGCACATTGCCACCAGACAAGGTGCTCAAGGCTTCAATCTCTTCTTTAAAACCTAGTGTTACAAAAATATCCATATGTTAACTACAATACTTATTTTATTCAAAGTAGATGTACACACATGTACATGTAGGTATTGGCAGTCATTCATTCAAGTTCATTATAGTGAGACAATTGCTGTGCACAACAAATATATTTAAGATAAGAAAACACATTATGTGACTTAGAAAGAAGGATTCACTCACAGTGGCCTTCCTCATCTGCCCTAGTACTGACATGAAGTAGTCATATGAGATACAGCTGTTCTGCTCTGGGCCATCCTGCCCTTGCATCAGACCCTGAGTGGCTGCTGCAGTCGATGCTCCCACAGCCATCTCCACCCAGTCCAAGAGGTGCTGTAAAGACCCCCTTTGACTGGCCAGTCCCAAGACCAGCTCACAGGCCACCCTCTTCCCCATCAGGTCCGCACCGGACGTCGGCATGGTGACAGACTTCAGGAACGAGGTCACCTGCTTCAGGCATTCGGTGCCAAGTGGGGGTATCTTGCTCTCGTTGGCGAGCGAGAGTGGCGGTAGCGAGATGACGACATCTTTCGCCGTATGCAGCACGTCGTTGCAAAGGTGCGGTGCCCCAGTTGCAGGTGGTTGCATCCAGTTCTGACGTAGAAGCGCGAAGAGAAGAGTAAGGCTGGTCCTGACTCCCATCTCGATCAGGGCGTCTGTGCCGAAGTGAGCCCATTGTCCGGAGGATTTCTCTTCAACTGTCCTTGACTGGGCCTGCTGCAGCTTCTGCTGCTGTTTCACTTTCTCACAATCATGATACTTACTGGAAACGGAGTGAAAAATCCTTCGCAGGACCAAGAGGCGTTTTCTCAGAGTCACAGAGAATGGAGAATCAGTACAGACGGACCTTGCTAGGCCCAGTTGCGTGCCTAAGAGAAGCTCCAGGAAATGCTCCTGCTCCTCTGTGGAGGGTGTCTCACGCTCAAAGTCAGGCAGCTGTGGACCCTGTAGGTGGAGGGTGTGACGTGGAGCCCCTATGATCTCCTTGTTGGTGATAAGGCGAGAGTAGAGTTCCATTACTCCGTCTCGACTGGCTATCTTGGCCCAGTCCTCTGCCACCCATGAAGCATTCATGTGCTCCATCCATTTCAACTTGACCGGTAGATTTGCTGTCATGCTGCTCATCAACTTGCCTTGCCTGGCTTTCGAACCATGCAGTTATTTTATCTGTTCCAAATGAATAGAAAGAAATTTGAGGGGGAATATATTCAATATCCACACGACCAGGGGCCCGTTACTCGAAACCGTAATAAGTCTAAGTTCATGGACGTGGACATCCCATAGAAACATGTGTTAATTCTACAACACACGTTTCAATGGGATGTCCATGAATGATGAAGTTAGATTTATGACGGTTTCAATCAACAGGCCCTAGATGTCAAGTTTTAAAAAAGTTCAAATTTCACAAGACAAATGTCATCAATTAGCATTAGACTATCTTGAAATAGGAAACCACCAATTGCTCCGCACCACCTGCACAGCATAGTCTAACTTTGTTAGTGCTTTATTTTGACACACGCATTCTTATTTTTAACCCCATTAACATAGAATCGAAACACAAGCCTAGGAGTGGCACCTTGACCATGACTGTGGACAAGGGGGTGTGTACAATTACAAACTACAAATACAATTTAGATCTAACTTTAGACCCTACAAACAAAAGCAAATGCCAAAAGAACAAGTGTCCTAAACTAAAATCTAGTCTACGACAATCAGCCATCAATACAAAAATGAAATAAAATAGATTATTATCATTCTACATCACACCATGTACATTACCTTAACAAATAAAAGAATGTCAAAAACAAATTCACAAGACGTAACACTATCGAAGTGCTCGGGCCCTGACCTTAGTCACTGGTCAACAGTCCGCAGAATCTTGGGGAGACTCATCATCCCGCTACCGGTCGTGCATCACCTGTCACCGATGCCATCGGTATCAGTCACTACATTTTTTATCGAGGATTCGAGATGAGCAATATCATATGAATATGCCTTAGCTTTCTCAAGAATTCTGTAGACTATTATTCATAATATCTTCTTCATATTATTCAGAACTTACCATTGATTCGTACATGTCACCATAACATAGCTTTTAATCTCTCTTATGGGCAAATTTAGACACCTTCTTCCTCATAATTTCCAAGCTAAATCGATGATTCGGATTTGAACGATTGGCGTCTCTCTGTCGACAGGTGGCGCGCGCTCGGACTGAAGCTGTTTGAGTCAATTTGTTAGAAGAAAAAGCTACAAGCCTATGAGAATTTCTATTTTTGTCAAAATCATAATAATTGTTTGTACAATAATTCGTCACGATTAATTATCAAGACATTTATTGGATTGATTAAAAAAATACGCACTAATTTCTTATCGCTTTTTCTAGCGAAAATAATACCTCAGCACTGACAGCGTTCCATACTATCGAATAGAGTCACCACCCCACATTGAGTGGATTGATGTGGATTCCCCCAAGGCCACCAATGACCCCTCCCATCCCTTCCTCTTGACTCCTCCCACTTTATTTTCGTTTACGCAGTGGTATACGTCTGTCATCGTCTAATTCGCTTTTCTTAATCATTATTACCTCTTTGTGGTTGTCGTTATAATTATGTATATCAGTGGCGGATCTAGGGGGGGGGGTTGGGGGGGTTGCAACCCCCCCAAAAAAAAATCCGGGGACCATTTTTTAAAATCTTATCGCAAGAAAACGCCATTTTCACACACAGATTTTCAAAAAATTTCCCAACTGTGGGAGGGGGGACACCCCCCTCCCACACCCTCCCCCCTCGCTCGCTCCGCTCGCTTGGACTCGGTCGCTACGCTCCCTCGCATACCACCCCAACCCCCCCCCTTTATAAAAAGCTGGATCCGCCCCTGTATATCTTGTTGTTGTTCTTGTTCAATCAATTCAATTCAGTTCAAGACTTTATATTCCAGACTCAGTAGTAGGTCCATGCATGATGTAACATATTTACATGTATATAAACCAATTAACAAGAATGAATAATGATGAGAGGAACATATTATTAAAACTGTCCAAACACTCCTATTGTTTGGAGCTAGGATCAACTCTGTGATTGTGGGCCCGGGGGGGGGGGGAGGGGGGGGGGGGGGGGGGGTACTCAGATTATAGTCGGACGGGGGTGTGCGGCTGAGACCTTCGAACCCATACCCACATCCAAGGGTCCTTTTGCTGTAAATAGGTACCCATGTCTAAGGATTTTTTTTGGTGAAAAATGGACCCATGTCTCAGGATTTCAAACTTTAAATATTACATTCTTTTGCTGAAATAATACAATGGCCAATCATTTTGCAGTTTCTCGATAAAATTCTTTATTAGTAAACTGTACCATACTACATGTAGTTTACAAGTAGTACACCTGGCGCGAATCCAGGGGGCCGAGGGGGCCTATTATCAGACAAGGATTATTTTCGAGAACGGTACAACGAATCGTCTTGTTTCTCTAATAATTTAATGAAACGTCAAAGCTTCCGCGTTTCGCGGAGGAGGGAGGGAGAAACTCGCCCCTCCCTGCACCCCCCCCCCCGCATTACGTCACTGCTGGTCACCCTTACGTACGAATATTTGGCTCGCATAATTTCACATTTGGGCCCCCTAAGAAATCCAGGATCCGCGCCTGTCCAGGAGAAAATGAGGGAGAAAAGAGGGGAAAGGAATAAATGAAAAAAGGGACCCATATCTAAGGATCTTTCCTGAAAAAGTCACCCTTCCGAGCGGCACATCCCCGTATACCCAATATACGTGAGTACCCCCCCCCCCCCCCGCCCCCGGATTGTGGGCCCTCGATCCCAAGGCTGTGCCCCTCCTTCCACTCTGTTTAATATTTATGACCATACCATTGTTTTAGTACTAGAAATATTCAGGGCGATCTCTTTCCTCAATTCTTAACAGGGCCGTATACGGTGGCCCATGTAGGAGTAAGGTTGGGGTTGCGAAGCGAGTGGCTAAGCGGGTATAAAGATGCGGCGATATGTGAGGAATTTCTTCCGATCAGGCCACCAGAGGCGGGGGCATGGGTTACAGTGGCGGGGGGCAGGGGGTACAGTGCCCCATCCGCACTTTTTCAAGTACCCCTGAAGTGCCCCTTTTTACATAGCTATAAAGGTTTTACTTAAGATAAGCGCCCCTTCTGATTTCAAATAGGTGCCCGTTCCACATTCTTAAAAGTACCTCGATCTTATCTGATAAGTGCCTCTCTTACCTCTGATAATTGCCCATATATATTCAAGTCTAAGAGGTGCCCATTATTTTCTAACAAGTGCCCTCTTCTTTTGAAATAAGTGCCCCATCTCACCTCTGATAAGCTCACCCTTATTATGACACGTGCGCCCCCTTCACTCTAAAAAGTGCCCTTTCCCCCTCTGACAAATGCCCCTTCTCACACCTCTGACAAATACCCTTTTAAAAATAAATCTCATGCCCCTTTTCCTTCGATAAGTGCCAGTTTTCCTTTTGTAATATGTCCCCCTTTCTATTCTCGCAACGGCGCCCCTATTATCTCGAGTGAGTGCCCCATACCACCACTGATGTGCCCATTCAACTCTTATAATTATTGCCTCTTTTCAAATTTGAGATGTGTCCCGTATATTTTGACAAGTGCCTCTTTTCCTTTGTATGCCCCCTTTTTATTCTTATAAGTGCCTTTTTAAATTTATGGTGAGTGCCCCTTTTCAGATGCGAATGGTGC
This sequence comes from Strongylocentrotus droebachiensis, assembly GCA_035222895.1. Classification (NCBI taxonomy): domain Eukaryota; kingdom Metazoa; phylum Echinodermata; class Echinoidea; order Camarodonta; family Strongylocentrotidae; genus Strongylocentrotus; species Strongylocentrotus droebachiensis. The sequence goes on from JAVYIG010003862.1 coordinate 123,375, forward strand.
CCCATTTTCACCTCTGATAATTTCCTTTTTTATATTTTACGTGCTCCTTTTCTTTTCTAATAATAATTTTCTCATTGGATATTTGCCCATGTGCCCTTTGTTCCTTTCATCATTAAACGTATTGGTGTGGGGTCATGAATTTGGTTCAAATGAACATATTGGAAGCATATGCGATCCTACAATATTCAGTGATCGTTGTCGCGTTGTAAATAATAAGCTATTTATGTTGTATAGCTCCCTCTCAAGGTCAAGATATTAATTTAGCTACAAAACAATGTTTCCTGACTAAAATCGACCAATTGGCTTTTCCAGTTTGGAAATTATATATCACAACTACACATTCTGAGATTGTCATAGTCGCACCTACCATTGTATGGCCGTAGGCGCTATTTGAAATTAATCAAAATGCACCGGTAAATTTTGATATTCAATTTTTCTCGAAAGCAGTCTAAGTGTTTTAAGGGCTAATTTTTCAAGTGCTTATAACATATTCACAGGGGCATCCAAATATATCAAAATTGTAAAGAATCACTTTACAGCCAATTTTCAAAATTTCCCAAAACTTTGTATCTCCTTTAAATGTGCTGAAAATTTAAAGCAACTAATAAAAAGCAAACTTTCCTTTAATTTCACCCAAAGCTTGCTCATTATATGCGCGCTCCATTTCAAGTTGATATAATAATATTTCTTATTAAATATCTTTTCAGTCTTTCATGATTAGATTGTGCTTAAAACCCCATCAGGACTGAGTTCTTTTTTCTTTATAAGATGTATTTTTTCCCACTGCGAATTTTTCTCGCTCTTTTCGCTCGCTCATATACCATCGCACCAAATTGCAATCTATGATGCTTAAACAGTATTGTGGAACATGTAAAGAGCGAAACAAACATTGAAATCATCCCTGATAATGAAATCACAATGTATAACAATGTCTACAAATTGCATATTTTCACATAAAGGTTTTAATTTGTAGGTGTCCCTTTTTTTCTCCAGAAATGCCCCTTTTTGTTGGTGCCCCCCCCCGCACTTTGAAAGATGCTCGTCATCCTTGGCCTCTCTCTCTCTCTCTCTCTCTCTCTCTATTTTCTCTCAGTCGCTCTCTCAGTCTCTCGTTCGTTTATTCTTTTTTCTTTGTTTCTACATGTTGTATCTCTCTCTTTATTTTCTTTCTTATCCTTTTTTTTAAATTTCTTCTTTACTTTTCTTACTTCCGTGCTTTCGGTCTTTCTCTTTTTCTCCCCTTTTCTTGCATCCTTTATTTGCACGAGGATAAACAAAAACCACTGGCACTGAAATTCAGAGCCAGAGGGGTTGGGAACATAAAACAAACGGTCAATAAAATCAAATAATCAAAATGAAGGATGGAAGAGCAGCAGCTTTCGTGAACTTAAGGCAATAAATTGAAAAGTTCCATTATGGAATTACTATTATCTATGCCGAAAGTTAGAACTGGGAATTAAGGCGAAGAAAAAAACTCTTAACTGAGCGCCTTATTAACTTCTGATATAAACTTTTTAGAAACTATTTTTATTGAAATCAATAATCGAATTTCTTTCAATATTTTGTTTTAAATATTTGTATTCTGTACGTCAATGCGACCTCGCTAACAATTTCGTTCAACTGAGGTTCTGAAGGGCTGGCCAATATCATAGGAAAATAAAGGTGATCTAGGAAGCGGTATCTTTTACGAAATGCAGAGCAACTGGGACTTAAACATATGCATTATTCCTATTATGAATTTATTAAAAATCTAAGTATCTTCACACATATCGAATATTAGATTTCACCTATACACATAAATTGTTTACCCTTCAAAACTATTGTCAAATAACACGAATTACTGTATGCCTACAATTTTGTTCGCTCGTTTCACAATGCGCTACTGTATCATTATGAATGAAGAAATTAAAAAAAAAATTGCCCGTCAGGCCCTGCACCAACAATTGGCGGATGTTTGCCCCCCCCCCCCCCCCTCCCTCCCGACTTCCCATATACCCATCCTTCTGAGAGAGCCTGGAAGGACCGGTGGAACTCATAAAGGATTTTAATGATTGAAAAAGGAAAAAAGAAAAGAAAGGAAAACTACATTTTCCATGACACGCTAATTATTTTCTCCTCATCCCTATCTTTCTCTGTTTTTATATTTTATATTAGATTAATGGTTTATTACTTATCCCCATGCACTCATAGGTACTTCACCGCTCTTCATATATACATTGACTGTTAAAGACAATAAAATAAAACCAAAACAATCGAATAATGATCGAAATAATGATTGTTTACTATTACTCTACAATTGGTGTTCCATAGGAGCAAAATCAGGCCAGGGCAAATAAGGTCATTCCTCCCTTGTTCTGTCAGCTGAGCAGAGATTATTTGGTCGAACTTCAAGAATAAAAAGCGGTCAACTGGGAATCAATCGCATTAAATTTCATATCTATTCGTGGAAGGAACTATTTTTTGAAGATGCGAGATAAGAAGAAAACCATCGTAGTCACTGGTATGTGTAAACAATTACGTTTTGACTGAGTTGTCTTTGTACTATAGTGCAGTGTTTGTTTATTGTACATACGAGCCGGTGGCAGTAGGTACGGTACGGTACCGGTGCCTGCTGTGACTTCTCCGGGGCTCGACGCTTCACTACCCAGCCCCTCGGCGCGGCCGCCACCACGGACGTCGTGAACTTGCATCATCTTTCCTCCCATATACTGAATACGCTAAAGCGGAAACATTTGCGACATGAACCATTTAATGATGGTACTTTCGTGGCGAGAGTTATTGCAATGAAATTTTCTAATGCATAGAATCTAATGATAATTGTGATTCAATTATTTGATGGGATGACATTTGTGAATCTCAATCTGTCATTCACAAAGTGTTGTTCACAGTCACACACTGACTGTCACATTAAATTTTTCATATGTTCCTATCAAGTATCATATTATTATTAGATCAACAGGATTCATAAATTTATATAGATCTTAACAAATTAGTTTTATTCTTATACCTATCAGTATCACCAGTGATCATCCCTGCCTATTTTCATTACTTTCTCATCCATGAAATCATGTTTTTCCCCCAGCATCAGTGAAAAAAATACATGGGAGCTCAGGGCGAATTAGCCCCCAAAATGCTAAAAAGAGCCCCCGAAAGTCATAAAAGAGCCCCCAAAAAATTGAATAGAGTTCAATGCAGAACAAATTAAAGAGTGTTATTTTCATGCAAGCAAGCTTGAAAAGTAGCTCCCCAAATTTTAAAGGTATTTTTTCCAGTGCTTATTTTTATTCCTCGTTGGGGTGTGGGTATTCTTATTTCTTTTCTTTTTAATTGAAATTAATTAAAATCTATGGACAAGGAAAAAGGAGAAGAATTAGACAAGAATAAGAAAAAGACAGGGACAAAGAAGGAGAAGAAAAGACAAAGATGAAGAAGAAAAAGAAGAAGAAGACAGAGACGAAAAAGTAGTAGAAAATAAAGAAGCTAATATTAATAATAATAATAAGAAGAAGAAGAAGACTAAGAAGATGGAGACCAAGAAGGTTTTATTGTTTTCTGGTTCAAGAAGTCAACGCTAGTGCTGTCATGATGGAGGTAGACGGTAGTTCCGTGGTTTTCCAATAATTGTAGACGATTCTAAGCCAGCTATCCTCTCAACTACCAAGTTTGATGAAGATGAGGAGAAGGAAAAAAAATGAAGAAGAAGACAGAGATTAAGAAGAAGGGGGAAAATGAGAAAGAAGAAGGGGGGAAATGAGAAAGAAGAAATAGATGAAAAAGGAGAAGAGGAAGACAAGATGAAGAAAATGAAAAAGGAGAAGAAGAAGACGACAAAGACAAGTAGAAGATGGAGATCAAGGAGAAGACAAAAAAGGTCAATGAACTTTCAGTGAACTGTACACGCAATAATTGTTTTAACCACAGATACATTACAGTACATTACATCTCTGGAAGCAAGAGGTCATGACAAAAAAATGGGTCAATTCTGATCAAGGTCAATGAACTTCACATGAAAATTGCTGTACATACATACATGTACATGTAGGTTTACCAAGCTTTGATGATGATCAGATGTCAAAGGTTCAAGGCCATCTTGGGTAATTATCTCAAAGATGATCCAGGACGGTTTCATCAAACCTCATATGCACTACATGTATGAGGAAAGAATAATCTCTGTAGTTACCAACCACAAATCCAACTGGGAAATTCTTTCCAACGAAACTGAATTGGCTGGAATGGGCATGAATGATTTTCCTGTTTGAATTTAAACCTCTTCAAAGTACTTGTAAGACAGGAAATTATAAAAAAATTAGACTTACCGTAATTACTGGTGTACATGTATAAACCGCCCTCGTGTATTAACCGCACCCCTCTTTTTCGCCCTTTGTCGGCAGCAAGCTAGGTCCATGTTCAAAAACCCACGCGGGAAGGCCTTTCATTTAACTGCGAGGTGCAGCTGAATGTGTAAGATCATTAATGTAGATTAAAAAATAGTAGAGGACCTAGGATAGAACCTTGTGGTACGCCATGTAATAGAAGAAAAATTGGAGAATTATTATTATAAACCACATATTGAGAACTCCTCAATTCTCTCTCTCTCTCTCACATGGTGCACCCGCAAGCCTACTGTATTGAGATCTATCAGAAAGATTACTTTCAAACCAAGATGACAGACAAATTTGAGTGTTGTTCTAGTTTCCGAGTGGTGAGTCAACACACCGATTACTGAGCTGGGAGACATTGCCAGGCATAGCGCCAGGTGGAGGGGCATAAATCGAAACTTAAAAAAAAAAAACGTGTATAAGACGCACCCCCGACTTTGCATTTTTTTCGGCGGCAAAAAAGTGTGGTTAATACACCGTTTAATTACGGTACATATTGTACATACATGTATACACTCCACAACAAGTTAGAAAGTGGACACTATTTACAGATAGACATTTTATGTAAATTTATATATCAATATAAAAAAATTATCTTTTATATATCAATATAAAATACTCTTTGAGATGATATGCAGTTGAAATTAAATTTCACTCATACTTGAGTGAGTATAGCCATTTAACAATAAATGAGTCTCTGAAAGGAAATTGCGAAAATGGGGCATCTGGCCATTCAAAAGTTGGTGAGCAATTCCATCTTAAGGAGTTGAATAAAACCAGGAAAGAAAGAAAAAATCAATCATGAGAAACACATACTGTAGGAGAGGAATCTTGAAAGTGCTTGTCAAAACCATGCAGTGGACTACAATTGACATCCAGAGCTCAATCCTCATTGATTATCATTTTTTGTTTTCATTGTTGAACAACAATGTCTACAGATGCACATGTTTGTTTATTTACATTTGAATGGCTACATGTACTTGCTCTATCTTTTACAATTTTCTTAATCAGACCTTGTAACGGTTTGATGAACATGCCATCCAAGTGTGATAGTTCAGAACTTGATCTTAATTGATTTTGGTAGACTATTAATTTTTCTTTAACTTGATATGTCCATTTTATTATATTTTGTTGATGGTTTATAAAATTTCTACTGATTTTATTAGTTTTATAATAACAATAATGATAATAATACCAACAATTATAATAATGATAATGCTAATAATAACAAAAATAATATTGTTAATAATAATAATGACAATAATAATTATCATTATAATAACGATAAAAATAATAATAATAATAATAATAATAATTGGGGTTATAAATAATAATAATAACAATGAAATTATAATAACAGTGGGTCTTTGTATAGCGCTCATGTCTGTTCAACGTGACACTCCTGGCATTCCACATTTCTTGCCCTAGTTTTAGCAGTTTGATTAAATAATATTTGTCTTTTTTCTTCAAATGTAAGAGAAACATATTGCAAAGTTTAGAATAAAGCTTTGCTTTATTGTGATGAAAATAGCCTAGATGAAAATGCCCAAAATAGTCTGTTCAAAGTTTGGTTTTTGTAAGAAATGTTAGGTATGCTTGAAAAAATGCAATTGTGGTAGCATAAAGGTTAAGCAGGCCCTTGAGCATCTTAAATACAGTGTGATTAACATGAGATTTTAAAGGTACACCCATTTAATTCCTCAGCTACCTTTGTATATCTCATACTTGTTACTGGAATGGCACTGACCATTTACCAAAACAAAGATTTCTTCTTTAGACCCATGATATACATGTACATTTGTCCATGATAAACTTTGGGGGTTCTGCATCTGAAAAAGAGTCTATTTTACAGTTTCCAGTGTACAGATCATATTATTCAGTCGATGTTTTGAGCAATTATAAATTTGTATCAGATCCCTGATATGGGAAAGATTTTTTATTTAGGAGCTGACACTTATTTTTTTTGGGGTGGGGCAATTTTGTGCCATTTGTCTCATACCACGTATTACTTTTTTCCATTTATACTTCATTCAAAGATGAAACCCTCATGAAATGATTGTAATACCATAAAGAAACATTACTCAATGGTCATATCAAGTGATTTTCATTTGTAGATCCATGAAATTCACATAAATATAACAAGAATTCACATAGAGTTACAGGACACATTGCATTGAATTGCCATAGATGTCGTATACGACCTTTAAAATGTTGACTCATGCTGCACATTTTTTCGCCGGGAGACTGGAATATGTAGGAGGTGAGTGATTAGTGATTCATGCAATGTATTTGTAGCTAGACTAACATGTCCTTAAGTCTACATTACTGTGGGGTACATGCAGCTTTGCAAGGAAACAAAGTCATGTTCAGTGACATCTTGCGAGCGCTGAAGCCCAGAGATAACTCAGGATTTTACTAACATGTGAAATGCCTCCAACTGGTTGATTTAAAGGAATACTGACTACATGTATTAGGGTGTACATGCACATGGAGTCAGTGTTTCAGTCCTGAGCGCAAGTGGGGATTTACTGTAAATAAAGATTGTGAAAGTAAATGTAATTGATGCAATTGTGCAAATATTTGGATCTGTGTAAACTGCACTTTCATGATAATTACAATGTAGTATCTCTGGAAAACTTAAGAAGGATCTCTAGATGGTAAAACACATGGTACATAAAAATATGCAAGCAAATTCCACATTTTTTACATATGTACATTACAGGCTTACATGCCCAGATCCCAAAAGATCTCATTGTAAACAAACAAAAAGTACCATTAATAACTCCATTTGCTCTGTTTCCCTCCAGGCTTTGGCCCTTTTGGTGAGCATGAGGTGAATGCAAGCTGGGTGGCAGTCCAAGAGTTGGAACGACTCGGCTTGAAAGAGGATGTAGAACTTGTGGTCAAGGAGCTACCGGTCATCTACGACTCGGTGGCCATCACTGTGCCGGCTCTATGGAAGGAATACAACCCAGTGGTAAGTAATCTATAGTAAGGATGCTTTCGTAGGAGTCCACACTAACTTTTTTTTTATATGATGAGCAATAATTCTTTAAACAGTTTCATTAATGAATTTCTAATTGTATACAGAAAATCATTACTGTTTTTTTTATAGATATCAATTGTAAACTCAAATTTTAATACTAGTTATCAACCATACAGTATTTACTCTGTTTTTTCTTCTTCATATTTTGTTGGTTTTAATTCTCCTCCTTTTTCTTTTTCTTTTTTCTCTTCTTCTTCTTTTTTTAATTCATTTTATCATATCAATTTAATTACTGATTGTCTTATATAATTTCATATTTGCCTATTTTGCATCGTACAATGTATTTTGTTTTATGTGGCAGTTGATTAGTAAATTCAAGATGTGTCAGCTTGTTCAATTGTCTGTTTTATAAAGCCAGAAGGTCATTAACTTGTACGTGTTATGTTAAAAACAGAGTTCTGGAAAAACAAAACAAAAAAGATATCCTCTCTCCTCTCCCCTGCCCCCTCCTACAAATTTTCGGAAATGTGAAATGTCAAATTGTGTGTTTGAAGCCAGAAGGGCATTCACTTGTGTAAAATGATACATGTATGAACCCTTCTGGGATCAGCTGTGCTGGTACTACAGTACATGCACATGTACAGTATCATGCATACATATTGTAAGTGATGCGATGCATGTATTGTATGACAATACAGGTATGTACAATGTACTTGTATCTGACGTGTACGTGATATGTCAATAATGCCATCATATTTTGATACTGGAAGCCCTAAAGTTGTCAAAGCCTTGAAATTTGATGCCCTGTATTATGAACTTCCTTTACACTCAAATTGCACATCAGAAATGGCAGTTTTAAAAATAAAAGGTTACTTTTTCATGAAGTATGAAATGCATGTTTAAAAGTACGGCAAAGAAATTTTACTGTAATGTGTAATTATATTTTTATTTTAAATTTAGTATACATGTAAATGACACTATGTATTATGTCTCTAGTCATTTAAATATATATTGTGTAATGCTGTATGTACAGTATGCGATTGTGAGATTATTTGACATCTGTCAAAGGGAGTCTTCTGTATACAGTGTACAGTGTACATGTACAGTGGTGTTAAAAAAGAGGACAAGAAACAGTGTACATGTAGCTGAAATAAATGCTGAATAATACACATACCCAACATTCACACAATTCTTGATTGTACAAGAACACTGAAGGACATTTCACATTGATCAGTGTATCAGACTTTAAAAGTCTTCACAATATTGACTGTATCCAAGGTGATAAATCCTATTTTGGCCTTGCATGCATGGGTCGATCTGTGTATAAACGTGACAATGCATATTTATTGAAGCATTAAAGTGTATCAGTCACCAACTAAAATTAATTTGTTTAGAGCTAGAATTTGTAAAATCAACTTAAAAAGACTTTGCCAGTCATCCTTTGGACTAACAGTTGGTGTATGAAGAAGTACAGATCTAATATTTAAAGCTCATATTTTGAATGTTACTGGTTCTAATAACATACAGAGCAAAATCATTTTTAGAGATTGGAACACTGCATGATCATGTGCTGTACATTTTAGACAACTTATTAATTATTAATCAGAGTGGGTTGGGAATTGTTGATGATTAAATAACTTGTAGCCTATTGTTGACCAAGGATCCTCAGAATGATGATTACCGGTAGTGTAAACATGTAGTAACCAGAATTTCACCTTTGGAAAGTACAAGTCAATATAATTAAAAGTGTTTGCATGTGCACATGTATATGTGAAGATTGCCATTTCTTAATTCCCTTGTACAAAGGAGCTCATGAATGGCACTAAATCTGCCTGCTGATTGCTTTTTTCACATTAAACAAACTAGACAGCAACTACATGTACAACAGTAAATATTGTTGATCTACTACATGTACATGTGTATATTCATGAATGTATAACTTAGCAACCACATTCCTGGACCTACATGTATGACTTCTTATTTCTATTTGAATAGCATTAGCATTTTTGTTTTTAATGCATTTTTAAAGGGAATGTGCACAGCACCTCTTTACAATAACATGCTCTTTTCATTAGTTCAAGGTTCAAGTCCCTGCTCCAATTATTGATGTCCTTTGCCTCATTCGGCTTGGGTTTTATAGTAAGATGTACAGTGTACATGTACACTGTACATACCGGTACTGTACAGTACCCGGTAGGATTTTTTCATTAAAATGTACTGTGCGCTGATAATGGTTGCTGGAGCTAATGTACATGTACAAATAAAGCAGGCGTGTTAATTTTTGGAAGTGCATTGCCACATAGGCACATTACATAATGTGATGTGCACACAAAAACACATTATAATTGCTATTGTTGTGGTGATGGTGTTTCTGTTTATGATTATTAATCCATATTTTACCACTTCTTTATTTGCAACAGTTGATGGTACATGTTGGAGTGTCTAGTGTTGCGTCAGAGCTGACTTTAGAGCAACAAGGCCACAACAAAGGCTACAACAAGCCAGATGTCACCAGCAAGTTTCCAGAAACCAAGGTAGTCTACATGTATGTCATGTGAGGTAGTGACTAGTGATCAACAAGTTTGATTTCTGCTTTGCGTTTATTTGTTTTCACACAAACTAACTAAATGTTTTAAATGAAAGAAAAGATTTGTCAGCCTGATATTGCTCTTTGGGAACCAGAAACTCGCAATCATATAATTTCTTTCTAAATATTTTAATGAGCTGAAATTTCTTTCCTGTACCGGTAATTGTTTAAGCTTGTCAGTGATTTGTTCAAAGTCTTTCTAGTATTAAATACAGTTATGCTAGCTGTAATTATGCCCGAATATCACATTTTAGGTCTGAATTATTCCACCCACTTTTAATAAAATTAATACAAATTATGATAAGAATACATTTTTATTATTATTCACCCACTTTTCCTGCATTATGGATCTGACCAAAGCTCTAACAAATGTTTTGATGAGCAACACAGAAGAAAAAAAGTGTGGCTTTTATAGACAGGTGGTCTTTCTAAACAATGAATCTATTTTACCTCTCCTCCTTATAATATTCCAGGATTTCAACTGCATCATCGGTGGACCAGACTGTATCCTGAGCCACATCAACATGGCCGTGGCCTCTGATAAGCTGAACAGGACAGAGAACTGTCCCGTCAAGGCTGTCGTATCCTACAACGCTGGAAGGTAATGCATGGGACTAGGGTAGAATGCTTTAACAACTTTAGGCTTTTTATCTGGTAGGCAGATATTGCCAGGATTCTGTGTAAGGAGGGGGAGGGGAAGGAGGGGGAGGGGTGTCACCAAGTTTAGAAACATTTGTCAAAAAAGTGCAATTTTGAGACAAGTTGTCAATTATAGCGCCTCTTCAATGATTTTTCTTTTCAGTATCACAATATTTCATGATATATGTATCAAGCTAAATATTCACATTTCGTGTGTTGAAGAATGGCATACTTTAATTTGTGCCCAAAAAACCATAAATATGCAACATCAAAATTTCACACAAGAGTGGAAGGGTTAAATAATTGCCTCATTTCTCTAATCACCCTTTCTATACCTTCTGAATGTTTCATTTGGAATCGGTTCACAGATCTTTTGAAAGTGAATCTGACATCTGCTCCGGCAAAAAAGTATCAACAAAATAGAGGATAAGGATTAGAATAGCCATTGGGTTATAGGGCAGGTTTGGTTTTAAGGTCAAAGTTAGGTGTAGTTTATCAGTCTTTGGTAGAAAATGGGAAATTGGTTAGTGTAGGAAAGTACTTGTTGCAGGAGCATGTGTCTTATGACCATTTTAAACTACACACTGATCTTTAATATCTTCAATGTCTTTATCTTTACCATTCCACCTTTCTTGTTCTTTCTACCAATAGATACCTGTGTGGATATTGCTACTACCTATCGCTACACCAGTCTTCGGACAGCTCTGTTTTTATACACGTGCCCCCTCTAAACCAGCCCTACTCCGGCCGCGAGCTGGCGGAGGGTCTACGCACCGCCCTTCTCTTTATGCTGCAACAGATAGATGAGAGGAATGCCAAATCGTGACGTTATATCCCGCAGGCAAGCATCATCTAGGTCTTAGTTAGTCAATAGCCTTTTTTTTAAATAGCTGGAAATATCCTCTCGTGTAGGCCCTATGAAATATCCTTCATGTAATTGTTGTTGTTGTTTTCCCCCCAAATTTTGCCTACGTAGAATCGGTACATCAATATTATTCATGTAGGTACATGATGTAGGTATGTTACAAAAAATTAAATCTCAGAATTCAAGCTCTTGCTTTAATATGCCATCAAACAGAGCTTAATAAGACCTTTTATTTGATGCCTCATTCATCCTAATAGCCCCAGTAATAAGACTGTTATGCCAATTTCAAACGCCCAGAAATCATGTATTTAATTGCTTTGTTTTTAAAACAAAACTTGTGATCTCAAATGTGACCGAAAGATTCTTTTTCATTACAAAAAAAAATCACCAAAAAATGTAGGTAAATACGTGAAAACTGCTATTAAATCGGGCCATCATTTTTGCATGACATTTTACATTCCTCATGCCAAAAAACATATTTCTCATCCATAGATGTTGCTGAAATTTCACCTAAAGCAAACCAATCATCCTAGTTACCTTTTTTCTCATCCTGAATGCGGGATCAGGATACAGAATGGCACTAAACACGGCTCTTGTGAAACAGTGCAGCAAAACAAACTGCCGAAAACATAAATCATAGAAAGTTTAGTATGAAATGAAAGATAACAATGTCATTCTTCTCATCCAATAGAAATCATAAAACAAAAATCTAATCAGCCCATCAAAAGATCACATTTGCAAAGGCTATCCAAATGGTCTCCAATAGTGCATAACAGCCCCATGGCAGAAACCTTCATGGCAACAGCGCACACATTGTAACGTACCTACATGATGTGGCTGTACCATTTGTTACGTTTAGGCATTTTCTACCCATGTCTCATGATTTCTTTTAAAGACAATCGTGTGACTTAATATTGTGTTGTGATGTATAACTTTCTGAACTTCTATGCTATGCATTCTCTGAGTATATTCCTGGATTTATGACTCTTACAGTTGACTGATTGTGGGCAGTGTACCGGTAGATACAATAGTAGCAATCTTGTTAAAGGGTGAGCTTGTAGCTGGAGTACTAGCTTTAATACATCTGTGGCAAAATTGTTTCAGTCTTTGAAATACATGTTGTGATTATAATAGAGAAACTTTCATGTATATTTAATGCTACGTCTACGAAACAATAAAGTCTATGAAATATTGGATGCTAACTTAACGCACTTTAATGTTCACTGTAGCTGTTACAGTATAGGAGAGTCATCATGTCTGGATCTAGTACAGCTTAGAGATATTGTAGATGTTTTAAGCGCTATATAAAAGCGGAATATTATTATTATTATTACAAGCCTACATAAAACATTCGTAATCTTGACTATTTGAAGAAAAAATTGTGTATTTATTTCTTCATTAATTAAAAAAACAAAATCTTTTTAATTGATTCGCTCATATACTTATTTCTTCATTTTTATTTCTTTATTTTTTTGCAGGGGGAGGGGGGGGGGGGGGGGGGAAGCGGGGTGGAATTGTTAAGTAGGCAAACTAGGAAATGCGTGCATGTAGATGTAAAGAGTTCATTACATTACAAACTACATATACATGTAAATGCTATAATATGTCTAGCCCACCTACCTTTATATACAGATGTACATTTGGTAATATCTGCATGTAGATTATGAACATTCATGTATAATTTATCAATTGTCTAATTGTAAACTTCATTGGGATTACGTTGTGTTGTGGTATTTACATGTAGTATCTTCAAGTTAACATTTTAAATGGATATGTTAGTGTTACAGTAATTTAAGAATCTCAGAGCTATCTTTACGGACTGGAAACAAAGGATTCAGAAGAAAAAAATCTGCATTTGATTCAGTAATACATGAATGAGCATGTTTATTCAGACAATTACAAACATGCAATGCAACACAACCCAATGCACCCAGTTTCCTCATCCCTCAGAGCAAAAATGTAGTGTTCTTTTATTTTATATCATTTTCTACTAAAGGTGCTTGGGGTGGTTTTCTATTATTGTTTTTCCGGGAACTTTGTGATTTCTAAAATGTGCTCATATTCGTTTTTTAAAAACTTAAACAAAGTTTTATTGTGCTTTGTGGGGTGTTTGTTGGTGTGTGATTTCAAAAGATCAGTAGTAATCGGCATGTGGGCGATGCAAAATTGACTGTGGTGACATTTGCTTGTAGGTTTATTGATCAAAGATAAGGTTAAGAGGTAGGGTTACAAGGCTTGTTCAGATACATGTATGATGCTGCACAACTTTGTTATGAATGACTTCGTCATTTATGATGACGTAAAGTGTAATACGCTTCACATTTCAAAATTTTATAACACAGAGCTCAGTGAATACGTGCAAGTACTTTGGTGCGCAGTTGCCATTCGTATTTACACCACTGCGTTTTTTAATCTTCAATTATATATTTTTTTGTTATGGTTGCTTACCGCATCATACCTGAACAAGCTTTTAGGGTCTGAATTAGGGATAAATATATAGTTCTAGGTTAGGGGTTGAAGTTATAAAGTTAGTTAGGGTTGAATATTAACTGTGAAGCTATTGTCCCCGGAGCACGTGTTGTCTTGTATTCATTATAATCCTTTCAGGTATTCTGTCCATGTTTTGCTGCTCAAATTTCAAAGAATGTATCATTGTTGAAAGACATAAAAATACTATACTCTCTATACATATACATGTACATGTATTGTTAATTTTTTAGGGGATGATATCATTTCATGCAATGCATTGCAAGTTTAGTTACAAGTGTACATGCTCGTTTAGGTTCCTGCGGAACAGCAACTGCCATTGTAATGTTGAATAATTAGACAACTCCTGTAGGACAATTTACAGTTTTAGAATAAATGCATGATATACATCAACATCTTGATTTAATGTTGGTTTTAAGTTGTTAATAACACATTTAATCTTATTTTTTGTTGGCAGATTTGACTTCAAAACTTTTTTTTTTTTTACAGGTCCATATACAGAGTTGTATAAAGTGCCTTTGGATTGCTTGAAAGGTTGTGTAATATGTATATTTTAGTTTTTATTGATTTTATAGTTTTATATGTAATTGTTCCATATTTTAGCACGTACAGATAAAGTTGTTAATAATCCTTTTTAACGTTCATACACTGTGTATGTATGTACATTGCAAAATCATTTTACCCCATTTTAAAAATAAATGTTAATAGGAATGTAATTGCTGGCTGATATTGATAAGCACTTTGACCCATACAAAAAGTATAACGCAGTAGAAGAGAATATAATTAAGTGTACAATATGTATTTCGGTTTTATTCACATTGATGTAAATTATGTAAATGCCTTGATTATTATTAATGATAAGTTCAACTCATGTTTAGAACTATAAGACTTACCAGTAAGAATATTGAATGAAATTTAGTTTAGTGAAACTCAATTTAAAACTATGATACTTTGAAATTGTTAAGAATAGCTTAAAGATAAGCTCGACTTGTGTTTAAAACTATGAGACTTAGAATATTGAATGAAATTAGTTTACTGAAACTCACCTAAAACTATGATACTTTCATGTTGTAATGAATATTTAGTGAATATTTAATGTACATGTATTTCGGTTTTATTCACATTGATGTAAATTATGTAAATGCCTTGATTATTATTAATGATAAGTTCAACTCATGTTTAAAACTATAAGACTTACCAGTAAGAATATTGAATGAAATTTAGTTTAGTGAAACTCACTTTAAAACTATGATACTTTGAAATTGTTAAGAATAGCTTAAAGATAAGCTCGACTTGTGTTTAAAACTATGAGACTTAGAATATTGAATGAAATTAGTTTACTGAAACTCACCTAAAACTATGATACTTTCATGTTGTAATGAATATTTAGTGAAAATTTAATGGGCTGAATGCTTTATATCATCAGTGTTAACTCGTGTAAAAACTACATGTAAATTTAAGTGTACCAGTATGTGATTTATCTTGTGATGAAAAGTTTAGTGAAATTTTGTGGGCTGAAATGATTTTGACTTCAACTCTAATTGATATTTGATATCAACATGTAGAAAATATCTTGTAATGAAAAGATATTATAGTAAAAATAATTAAAATAACTCTTATATGTCTGTGTGTAGAAAGTGTTTTGCTTGACGTTCATGAAAGATGCACATGAACTTAAAACTTTAACAGTACAGTAGATGAAACTGTTTCTGTGGGCATCGCATATTCATGTACATGTACACTGTATGAACAGAATTTGCAGCCCCTTTTTAACAGTATACGTACTCATACTTACCTGTATACATGTATCAACTTGTGATTTCCATTTTTGAACGGCAGTTTAACAGCGAGTGTGTGTCTCATAACTGCCTCTTTGGTTATGTATTCTTATCTGCGGAGATTAATTATCCTACGATTCTATCTTATGAAAGGTGTATTGTTTGTCTCGATACGTCTATTCAGAGCAGAATTATAGCTTGTATATAATAATGATTTTGTGCTTATTATATGATAATTGGAAACAAATTCATGATGTGAAAAATCTAGTTTTGAGATATAGTGATATTTTGCAAGGGAAAAACTGATTGATGCAATAATTCAGATATTTTATTTTAATGTGTGGAAGTATTTATTGATGTATTAAAGGGCAATCCAAAACTTATGATAGGTTTGTTGTATGAGAGCAGAAAAATAAGATACGGTACGCAGAATGGCGAAAGTGTGAAATAAATCGGACCAATAATAAGAAAGTTATAAATGTTTGAAATATGAGATCATTATGGTCAGTGGATTGTGACATAGTTGCAGATAACTCTCCCATATACATTATGTCATGTACAAAATTATGATTAAATTATGTTTTTCTCCTTTTTAGTGCCTCCTTCTTTGGGGCACTACTCAAAGTATTCAATGGATAGCAGTTCATTAAGGATCCTCTTAAGAGAATAGACCCTCCAGAGTTGTACAATTTTGAGGAAAAAAATGAAATTTTAGTCATTTTGGAACAAATGGAAAAGTTGTCTTACCTATGTCAGTCACAGAGACATTCCCAATTTAGCAAATTTTAAGAGCCCATACCAAATCTCAATAATTCTAAACTTTCTCCTTTTTTCCGGTTTCATTCAAACTTTCACCAGTCTACTTCTCTGATTTTTCTGCTTTCCTCTAGAGTATATAGTTTGCTATCAAGGTTGGATTTCCCTTTAAGTTGTAGCTTTAGCTAGTCTGTAGAAAAGTGTTGTTCCTTTACGTAACATGTATATATACATTCCCTGTATCGAAAGAGAATTTTAGAGTGGATATGACGATGCTCATGTACAGAATTCAATTTTTTTTTGGGGAGGGGGGTTGAGAAATTTCAGTTGAAGAAAAGTTGTGATCGATCTACTGTAAATCATAGTAATGTCATCAAACCAGTCACAAAACAGATTTGAAGTAGGTTTTGCCGTTACTTCAACTGAAAAGAGATGTAATGTAAATTGGAAAATGAAATTCACACCAAAGTTTGTGTCCCAGACCCACAACCGCCCCCTCCCTCTCTAGAAAGGAAAATGAATGATTTCTTTGTGAAACTACCTTTTGAATATTAAAAGGAGAAAGTTAACTAAAACAAAATGTGTATGTACATGTACATTTACACTGTTGGTCATAATGGTGGAATATTTATTTTTACCCCAGTTTAGGGAAGGATTTTAAAAAATAATTTATTTCTAATAGATCTAGATAATGGCATACATTCTCAGATTTTATTGAATATTAATCTGCGAGTGTTTGTTTTGCGTGACTGCTTAATCATATGTGTGCTACTATGCTAATGAGCTAAGGGACCTACGTCCTTAAGTCATAATTGACAGTAATGAGGATTAATGCCTCACAAAAGGGCACTAATATAGCTGATCGACACGATTTTTATCCTGGGGCCTCACAGTAACGAGGCCATTGCTTAGCCCCTAAATCATGACTGTACGCAGTGTTTGCTAGGGTACGCGGCCCCTTCCACAAATCCCCCAAAACGAAGAAAATGCAATAAATTGTCAAAAATTAATTGCATTTTTCCCCGGCCCCTAACAGGAAAAATTCCTCAGTAGGGCCATGTATTATGGTTCAAGGCATGGCCCTACTGAGGAATTTTTCCTGTAGGGGGCCGGGGGAAAATGCAATGAATGTTTGACAATTTATTGCATTTTCTTCGTTTTGGGGGATTTGTGGAAGGGGCCGCGTACCCTATCAAACACTGCATACAGTCATGATTTAGGGGCTAAGCAATGGCTTCGTTACTGTGAGGCCCCAGGATAAAAATTGTGTCGATCAGCTATATTAGTGCCCTTTTGTGAGGCATTAATCCTCATTACTGTCAATTATGATTTAAGGACGTAGGTTCCCTAACTGATTAGCAAAGTAGCACACATATGATTTAGCAGTCATGCAAAACAAACACTCGCAAATTAATATTCAATAAAATCTGAGAATGTATGCCATTATCTAGATCTATTAGAAATAAATACATTTTTAAAATCCTTCCCTAAACTGGGGTAAAAATAATTATTCCACCATTATGACCAACAGTGTACATCGTATGAATTTATGAGGGCAAGGGGGTGGGGTTGGGACAGTGGGAGTAAAACTTAAAAGCTTTTTGCTTTAGTAGCCACCAAAAACTTTTTAATGTAGTGTACATGTAAATCAGCAATATAAAGGATATAAAAATGGGCCAGTTTCTTGATTTAACGTTGATTGAAAGACCAGTGTCAAGGGCCTTAAAGTGTAAGCAAAATCAATTTCATCTGAACTCGCTTTGTACACAGTATGTTACAGACTTGTAATTTAAATGGTGTACAAATATATATCGTGGGGAAAACTTCATGAAGATCTATAATACTCGTTGCTTGTTTACGTCTAGCTTGTGCTGGGTTGTTTGGTCAGGACTTTAATAATAACTCTTGTTATTCGCAATATGGTGTGCCACCTATTGGGTGAAATGGACAGGCAGAAATTAGCATGGCCTCGGGGGAAATAGTCGACATCACGACACTGGCAGTGGAAAATCCCTTGGCCTTGTGTGCCTAGCTTATATATTTTTATTGCAAAATAATATGCAGCTTGTATTGTTTACATTACATTTTAATGTCACATATTTTCTTGTGACATTTTGATAATATTGGTTGAACGCTGCCTCTGCTTTAGCCATGGTTTTTAATATGTGAAGCATCAGAATGTTATTCCCACACTGGAAGTTGGAAGTTGGCCTATCTGTGGCATCCGATAGGTGGCTCACCATGTTGTGAATTCCGAGAAATGATCTAGATTGGATTAGACTTGTTTTATTTTTATGTTGTAAGTAATATGCAAGGGATTTCATTGGCTCAGATTGATTTTAATATGTGTTGACTCATCAGCTAATGTAGAATAAAAAAGCATAATTATCTACCACAAATATTAAACTCTGTGTTTTGATTTTTATTGTCAAAATCTTATGTTCTGTATGACAATAGAAGTGGTAACTTCGTATTCGCTCATCATCCAAGTTACTGGTTTTGAACAACAGAGCCTGCACATGGGTTTGACCACGAAATCATTAACAAAAAACTACCCGGTAGTTGGAGGAGGGCAAATTCAGTGTTTGGCGCTATAGTGTGATCACTGTGCCATTGTTTAGCATTATGACATTGCTTAGCACAAACTTGTTTGGAAGTAGCAACCTTGTTAACTTGGCCAGTATGACAACACACTTCGTTACTCTATTGCCACCGTCAAAAATTTATAGAAATACAGGACTGCAAACCAGAGACTTTCATGATTTATCAGTTTGTGATATGCTATATGAAGAGGTTGTTAATGTAGGTGAACTTATCGTTTCCAGGCACGAGTCTTTTCTGAATCCAAACCACTTGCAACAGTTGTGAAACTGAGATAAAAAATCTTGATGAGATCCTTAATGTCCCAATTATGTTGAGGCACCAAGAATTATTTGCATCAATATTCACTATTATTTAAAAAAAAAACATAACAAAACAAAGAAAAAAAAAAATCAAACACATTTAACTTCCTTCCCAATTTTTTATTAAAATCATCTAAATATTCCATCTATAAAATATGATATAACTCACAAAAACCTGAATTATGCAATTAATAAACAGTACATGATACTCATAGTACGTACATAATGTAGATGAACTAATGTGAAAATATTTTGTTTTCAACAGATTTCATATCATACTAAACTCTATACAATAACAAAATAAAGACAGTAAAACAAATGTACCCCGGTACTACACCCACAACAATGGGTATTGTACAACATCAACAAAATATACAATACATATAAATCTTGTACAGACTATTATTCAGTTAAGATGAATGCCATAAGAACGTGTAGGCCGACGCATTTAAATCTAGGTACACGTATCTTGCTATCAGAGGGCAGTTTAGCATTGTTTTTAAAAAGACCAATATTTTCTTCACTGATCATTTAAGTCTTAGATCTTTGGCAAAAGGATTTCCATACGGTGAACACTTTCATATTGGAACTGGAATCGTTTCAAAGTTTTGTAAAGAGTCGTGTGATTACTGTAAAACAGTAATAACATGAAATATGGTTTCTAAAGGCCCATTCAGATATGACGCAGCTTTACCGCAAAAACATAAAATGTACTACCCTTCACATTTCTGAATATTATATTTCAGAGCTCGGTGAATACAAGCAAGTCCTTTGTTGCGGGTAGTTGCCATTCATTTTACATGTAAAATAAAACCCATTGCGTTTTTGTTTGTTTTTTGTGGCGGTTAACAGCGGCATATCTGAACAAGCCTTTATTTGTGTTAGTACCGTGCATATCTGGAGCTGAGATTTGACACAGAATGACACAAAGGAGGTATACTTCTAGACAGTGTGGTCGGGTTAGCGAGGAAAGACGGAACATACCGAATACTATGCAACCATGTACTGGTCACAAAATGGCCTCTATAATATGAAAGGGTATTTACTGTAAATATCCTTTAAAAGAAGGAGATATCAATGAACATGGAAGCTACAAACATAACATTACATCACGTTGCTCCAATATGAAAGGATACACCTACATTAATATGAAGAATTATATCTACTTTCCAGTGTATCATTACAAGAAAGAAAAAGAATTATGAAGAAGAGGAGTTTCATACTTTAAATCCATTAAGGTCACGACATACGGTACAATTTTATCAAGTGATAATTACTTTATAAAGACATACATGTAAGGTACATTTTACGTTGTGACCTAATAAAAACTGCATGAAATTTCTCTTCTCCATCATGTTTTGCTTCATCTTATGCCAACACGTGACTTTAATATCAGAAATAACAAGAAAGGATAATTATACACTGTATGAATGTGGAAAGTTAACAGAGACAAGAATAATGCATTTCCAACGTTGGTGTGTCTTTGTTTAATTTCATGTTACAATGAAGATCAGATGGCAATAGACCGGTATACCAATATATTCAAATTTATGGATGCTTCTATCCTGCAGACCTAGAGACTGGTTATTCCATTAATTAACCTTCGATTATTGAATGAACTAAAATACTTGGAATTCAGTCTGTATACATTGCTTGTTGGTATGTTGGGCAAGCCTTGGGCAGGCCTCTGTCAAGCTTTCAAGTTGTCAAGAACAACCTTTGTTTAAAATGTATGTATCAAATTAGTAAACCGGTCTATTTGATTTGTAAAACATCTTCCACAATGTATATAATAGAAAATAAAATATGAAATGTAATTGTGTAACATGCCCAAAGAAAAATAACCACATATCAGCTTTTTACAAGATTTAACACTGCCAATTTGGACATAGGTATTAGTGATCTACACATGTACATGAACGTGATTTCACCTACATAAAATTTACATTCTACCTTGTGAAATATTTCAACAATCACTAGAACATTACAGTACATTAAACATACACTTCTAAATCATTCCCGACATATAAACATGTAGTGAATATGTACAAGCTAGTAAAAATATGAGAATGTTCATGTTATACACCAAATTAGTACTAGGACAATGCATGTTTTTTTTAAATAAATATACAATTTTTTTCTACAAGTCACAGTCATGACTTTGTCAGCATTTTAAATGTACCAGTGAAAGACAATTGATGCTAGCCTTTCACGCACATACAGTGTACACTTAATGCTGATCTGCAGTGAATGAATGCTATAATTCTACAAAAGGCTGCACAAAGAGAAACATACAACATTACGCTGTCATTTTTGAACGATATCTACAGTGAATATCAATGTTTTAAGATTTTGTACGATAATGGCAGAGTTTCTAAACTACTGAATGTGTAAAAATTATTTTCAGTAAACCATGCAGTTTTGAAAAACATGTCTTAATGATTTGAAGTTTTTTCTGTCACTGTGACACACAAACGACTCATTTACGAGCAATATGGTACAAAATTACACATCTTCCTATGTGAAAAAAAAACATATTCAGCAGAAATCACTACTTAACAGCCTCTATTTTAGCTTACCAATATAAGTGTCATTTATAAAGCCTCTATTTCATAATTTTGTTGATACAAAGATACATGTACTACTTTTCTCCAAAGTGCACCTAAATACCACGTTAACATACAGTTATATCACATGTACATCTACACAACTATGATTTGAATATATATAAAATTCAGCCTAAAAATCTGCTGACGATCTAATTGTATAAAGAATTATTTGATCAAGGCATCATTTTCTATCATCGTATTCAGCGAGAAATCGAACAAGGTTGAACATTTTCTGTGAAAAAATCTTTGATCAACTTGTGCAGGAATGGAGCCTACGAAAGGCACAAGGAAAATAATACAAATATATAAAAGAACAGAACTCCTTTATAAAAATCATGAGGAAAAATAAAATTGGATGAGATATAGAGGCCTAGATAGACTGCATACGAAACAAAATAGAAGTTTGAAATTTTCACCTACATTTGTGAAACAAATAAAACATACTTATCCTATCAGTGTATAGCATTAGCTCCCTTGTTATATATGAGAGTGAAGTGTAAAAGAAATCGGGAGCATTGTATATGGACGCATCTAACATTTGACATAAGAATCAATCCTGCATGTACAAAAGTGAAAAATAGAATGTGCAAAAAGGATTTACAGTTCATTACAAAAATACATTTACGAGCAAGTACTAGGAAATGATGCCTTCGGTAGCAACTTTGGAGGCCAAGGCATAATAAGGGAGGAGGAAAAGTGTTAATGAAGCATGTATGTTGAAATAATTATGTACCGGTATGTTGCGAGTGCTTCGTATAAAATTAGACATCCAAGTACAGTGAACATTTAGGCTTTAAATTGTTTTGATGTATTGCCCTTGCGACCGACCCCAAAATCTACTAAAAATCTTTAATAATTAGAGTAGCTTTTGTTCGATTTTGTAACAATTTAACTCCCTTGTCACAATGATTCATTATTACCTTTTGAAGGATTATGGGATGAGTGGAGACGGAGAAGTAGATATCACTTCAAGAATAAGTCCATCTGTGTATTTATGGAACAACAATAACTACTCTCTTCTCAATGCTGGCCTAATGGACATAATGTAATTTTTAAAAAGAGAAAAAGATGTAGCATAAGAATACAACTATGTTGCATCATTCACAAGAAAATCAAGTAAGAAAATTTCCAGTTCTTAAAGAGAAGGTTGAGTTCTGGGAAGAGGTGAAAAATAATTTGTGAGCGTTATCATTCTTATTATGCAAGTGTGGAAGAACATCAGATAAGACATGTTCCCTGAAAAGCATGGCTCTTCAAATGCCTTCATATTCTAAATATGTCATGTAACATCGTAAAACTCGGGGGTAGGATTTTTACGCCACGTGTTCGTGTAGTCCCATATACATCTTTCTTTTTACAGTGTTTTAACTTTACCAAGACTTGGCCAAATTTCTTATCATTTTGATGATTCCAGAACCTTGCAATACACACAAATTCTTATATGCTAGATAATCAACCTTCTCTGGTCGATTCCACACCGTTTCTTTCACAATGCAATCGCATGACCAGAACTCAACTTCATCTTTAAATTCATCTTACATGTATCATTAAGAAAGAACACTTCTTAACATTGTTTTCATACCATACTCATAACTACTTACCGTAGTAGAAAACAGCTCATTTTCATTGGGAACCTACTCCATGTACTTTTGTTTCAATATGTTTCTTCTATCACCATTCTATCCTGAGCTTTCACAAATTTACAGCCTATTCTGAGAGTGTTGATATACTGTACAATTTTAACATTTGATTACTATGCAGCTCTTTTGCACAGTACACATATACATGCATTGTATCGCCCCTCACAAAATGCAAAATTGTCATACATGTACATAAATACAGGGTTTAAATGATGGGCCTAATTTTCTAAAAACCTTTAGGAATATAAGTATAAGATGCCAAGGGCGCATCTAAAGTTGCTATATTTACCAATTTGTCAACATACGAAGAGGTGGATTTGTCCACCCTTAAGAGTCGTACATGTATTTGTTGTACATGTAACTCAAAGACGTACAGGTATACATGTAGTCCTATTTCAGGATACAAAGATGATACTACTTAACCAAATGTTCACTGTTTTAAAAACAATTGTTCAATTATTCAACTGGTTATTGAATTTCATTTTCAGGAAGTGAAAAATAAGTACGGAACCATGGAATACTCAGCCTCTCCTATGCATGCAGTTATAATGCCATGATTTATAAATCCAATGTTATATAGAATTTATATTCAGCAAAGTAATTGATAATCTGAGTATTGAATTAATGAAAGACATAACTCGCAGATCTATACACACTGTAAAATACATGTATGCGCACAAACCGATATTAGATCCCTGATGAACTACTGTATAACATATTCTGTTCAATATTGCAGCTTTCTACGTGTGGCCAATCAAAATTTTCCCACACAAACTATATTTTGTTCAGTAACTTTTTCAAATTATTTCAAGATTAGCAGATGAAATATAGATATGATCCTAAATCTTGCTACTATAACCCCTCACCTGAAAGTTGTTTGAAACAAGCAAACATCTTTTGTTGACACTTTGTGGAAATCTTTTAAGTACCAAATCTGAATATCAAGAAAGCTCTGCTCAATGAAAGATGCAGTACATGTATACTCCTAAAGAGAATACATGCACTGTACATGTACATGTGACTGGTCTGCTCATTTTAACTACACAGTCCTGAGGAAAAAAATAGTATCAAATCATCCTAGAAGTTTACATGCAATCTGAACGCTTAAACATCTTTTCATAGGGTGGAAAAGGGCAGAGTGGCTTACATGGGCCAAAGCCAAAGGTAGAGAAATTCAATTCATACTTGTATTTTCTTACATAACTAATTATATTTAGGTGTGCAATACAAATTTACTTTTTTCACATCTGCCATTTTTAATTTATAGTGCTGATGAATCTAAAAGCTGAGCATATATTGGTAAGTAACTTTTCAGTACTGTATAAATCTTAATATTTTGAATGACAAAGGCCAATTTTGGATTACATAGTTATGAAATAAGAAGCAGAAGGTCATGACTGCACTCACATGAATGTCTCGCCAAAATGTTTACATGTTCTTAGCCAGTTTTCTGAATGCATCACCATAGCATGCAGATTAGTCGGTAGGCCATGTAATTGTATCGTGTTTTTGCGTGGTCTGATCAGTGGTGTTAGAAATAAAATTCATGATAATCTCCCAAATATTATAAAACATGCATAAACACTCTGTTCTCCTCACGATTATGCTCCCAAATCGATGAAAATAAAATAATTCTGACGTTTATTTCAATAGTTATTATTCGTGAACAACTGCTATTATAATACACGCTGGCTTCTGGTTTACGTACTTTCGGCCAATCAGAAGGCAGCATTTTCAGGCTCGTACACGTTCGCGATCGCAATCAAATTCTACGTTGACAAGCAATATGGCGACCGACGCTACGGCTGCTTGTTCGTCAACAAGTTCAGAATTGAAGTGTTTTATTCACTCCGAAAGTGCTTCTGACGATGATTTAAAGGCATTTAATGCAACAACGTGGGCCAAAGTTTTCACTAGCGCTGCGATTTGGAAATATTCCAACGGGAAAAAGGCCAAAATTGCAACAGAATTTCTGGCACTGATCGACTCAACCAGCGACGCCGACAGCGTTGAAATTCCACAACAAGCAGGTTTTCATCGAAAATGCTACCAGCAATTTACAGATAAGACAAAGGTTGACCAAGCTAAGAGAAAGCAGGAGAAAGCAGAACTGGAAGATGAAGGTGAGTTTACTTGACAATATTTTCACAGGAAATTGCATGTGATCATTTACTTGTGATAAGGCCTAGCCAGGCCCTATAGGCCAGGGCTAGGCTAGCCCTAACTCTATTGATCGCCAGCGCTACCGCGCTGGCGATCCGTAGGGTTAGCCTAGCCCTAGGCCTTGATCTAGTCATGTTACACCAAACCTTAACTTAGGCCCTAGGGCAAGGCCCAAGTCAAGATCATGAATGAACGGTGCCAAATATTGATTAAAATTCATGTGAGCAACCGATCAATAACCATGTTCATTTTTTTCTAAAGTAACTGAAATAAGAAATGATTTCCTACATGGCACATGCAATTAAATTTAATAATTTTAAAATGTAGTCGCGTGTAATCACATTCACAGCAGCCTTAGCCCTTAGCAATGTTACTTGTAACTTGTTTGTTAGTGTCTATAATTAGATAGATGTGACTTGAGTTGAGTTGAGAAAAAATGGTCCCCTCATCATTGCCAAAACAAAAGGCATTGCCATTGGTAAAATGGCGCTCATTTAAAAATAGAAAAATTAAATAGACTACAATCTACAATCATATTATTATGATGTAGATTCTACATCATAATAATATGATGCAATACATACCGATGTAATGTCTTTGACATGCCACCGTGTATGTATTGACATTGTTAGTAAAGCTGGCCAGCGCCTAGAGGGATGGAATGCTGCTCAAATTTTTATACACAAAAAGAGATTCAGTCATTTTGCAGATTGACTATTCATTTTTTACTGTGTATGATGCAATACATACCGATGCATGTATTTGATATGAATTACTAATAAAGCTGGCCAGCGCCTAGAGGGACGGAATGCTGCCCAAATTTTCATTCACGAAAAGAGATCCAGACCCATTTTGGATTGTGCCTGTCATTTTGTAGTTATTGACTATTCATTTTTTACTGTGTATGATGCAATACATACCGATGCATGTATTTGATATGAATTACTAATAAAGCTGGCCAGCGCCTAGAGGGACGGAATGCTGCCCAAATTATTATTCACGAAAAGAGATCCAGACCCATTTTGGATTGTGCCTGTCATTTTGTAGTTATTGACTATTCATTTTTTTTCTGTGTGTGATGCAATACATACCGATGCATGTATTTGATATGAATTACTAAAAATATTCATTCACAAAAAAAGATCCAGACCTATATTCGGTTGTAAAAGAGCCGAACTACAGCATTTAAAGCAGGCCCATTATGACCCTTTTTTAAAGGGATTGTTTTACATAATGCAATAAAGCGTGTGTTTTTGTCACTGCATGGTATACACATAAATAGTCCTCTTGTTCTCCTTATGATACTTTCTTCTGAAATAAATGCTCCTTTTATCATCTTGCAATTACATTATAATTTATTTTTGCGAGCAAATTAGTGTGTTCCACACTTGGAAATTACTAACTATTTATTGTTGCAAACCCAGAATTAATTGACATATAATAATTGCATAAAAAGTACATATGCGTATCACATATCTATTATTTAATTGCTCTTTTCATTTTATTTTTATATTTCCCCAGATTCATCTAAAGAACCAGAGCTGAAGAAGCCACGAAGGGAACTACGATCCAGAGAGGCAGCCACCAGTTCCCGACGTTCTGTGCACGTACTCCCAGCAGAGTGTATCATCTGTCAGAAGAGTGGACGGTTGGATGTAAAGAAGCAAGGCAAGGCAAACTTTGGTGAAGTGGCGATGAAAGTGTTCAAACAGCTTGTGAACTTAACACTTGAGACTCAGACCAAGTCCATCCATTTCGTTACTGATACGTACCCTGACGTGAGCATAAAAAATGCAGAGAGGACAAGACGGGCGACAACTGGATCTCAAAGAGTCCGCATCAGAAAGCCAGATCAGAACACACCAAAGCAGTGGAAGAAGTTCCTTGCCAACAGCTGTAACAAGCAAGAACTGATCAGCTTTCTATTTACAGAGTGGCAGAACTATGATGCTAACAAGCTGAAAGGTGTGCAGTTGGTAGTGGCACATGAAGACAAATGCCATGCAATAGCGGCAGATGTCAACGGAGCTGTGAGGTGTCTGCAAGTCGACAGTCTTTGTTGCGACCATGAGGAGGCAGATACCCGCATGCTATTGCATGCAAAGTATATTGGGGAAACTTCGAATGCCACCCCAGTCATCATCAAGTCCCCAGACACAGATGTTTTTGTTCTGGCAGTAGCGCATGCAAAGGAGATTGCTTCACCTCTATATTTTCATACAGGAAGAGATGACAAGAAGAGAACTATCGCTATAAGCCCCGTTCAACAAGAACTCGGAGAATCATTGACAAGTGCTCTGATTGGTTTCCACGCGTTCACTGGCTGCGATTCCGTCAGCTCGTTCTATGGAAAAGGGAAGACAAAGGCCTTTTCATTACTGAAGAAATTTCCAGCACATGTGGAGCCATTCAAGCAACTTGGCGATTCTCTTGACGTCCCTGCAGAAGTTTCTGACGGACTAGAAAGATTTGTTTGTCAGCTGTATGGTCATAAGGATGTGCCTAGTGTCAATGATATCCGGTACATCATGCTCAAGACTGCAACCAGAAGTGAAATTGTAATGCCACCAAACCAGGATTCACTGCGGAAACACATCCAGAGGGCCAGTTTTCAGGCAAACATCTTCAAAAAGAGCCTTGTTCAAAACCAAGATCTGCCATCGCCAGTCAACCATGGATGGAAAATGGAGGATAGTGAGCTTGCCATTGACTGGATGGATCTGGCACCAGCACCAGAAAGTGTACTGGAACTGGCATTCTGCAAGTGTAAGCGCTCAAAATGCAAGGCAGAAGATGCTGACGATGGATGCTGTGCTAATCTTGGCCTTCAGTGTACAGACCTATGCCAATGCAAAAACTGTGACAACTTGGAACCTCTGATAGCTGACGAAGATGCAAATAATCCAGCAAGTGATTCTGATGATGAGGAAGGGGAAGACGATTTTGGTGAGGAGGAGCACTAAAGTAAGTATCTAAGCTTAATATTGCTCATATTAATGTTTGTCCAATCATTTAGTTGATCTAAGACAGGGACTAACAACATGGGACAGGCGCAATTTTTTGCCCATAAATCCAAGAATTGCGCTGGTTCTTATTTAAAGCCCTGATGAGGAATAAAGGTATATTCTTGAAAAGTCCTATTTGGCAGTATTTGAAACTCCACATTTGTGAACTGATATATGGCACTGGTATCTGGCTTGGCTTCTTGGAGGGCTGGACAAATCATGCTGTAATAGGTTCTGGAAAACAAACAAACACAAACTCAAATGTTTATTGTAACATGAAGACACCAATATTTCACCGATGATTACATAAAATTTCAGTATTATTTAATGTGCATCAAGTGCACGTGAAAACTTAAAAGAGCTACTGGACAGCATGCTTTAGTTCATCAGGAGATGCAACAAGTTCATAATTTACCCAAAACATACTGAAAACTCAGAACTAATTTGCAGCACATACAGCTCTTCCCTTTTTAAGGCGGCTCTCTATCTTCAATGACAAAAAAATCACTTAACAAATCATTAAAAATCAATCATTTGTCATACAACTTTGTAACCTTGCACAGGTCAAGGTCAAGTTCAAAGGTTTAGGTAAAGGTCAAAAGGTTATTTCCGATTAAATTGTAGAGCAATTTTTCAAAGTTTATGCATTTTTTAATTTTTTAATCTGATTTCTTCTTTCGCAGGAGATGTCGATGTCGGTTTATCCTGATCATTCTTCTGCGAGGACTGGTGTCTCAGAAGGAACACGCACAGGTGAACAGCTTCTGCTCTCCCGGCTTGTTGGTCTTCTTGGTAACCTTTCCCCGAGGCGACCTGTTGGATGAACATGGGGACCATCGTGAACTCCTCGGCCAAAAATCATTAACTAAGGTACCTAGAAAAAAATTGAATCATAGGAATAAAGGTCATCATCCAATAATGATTTGTACCAAATTAGAAACAAATCTGATAAAAATTAAACAAATGCATAAACTTTGAAAAACTTTGAAAAATTGCTCTAAAATATGGCCGGAAATGACCTTTTGACCTTGACCTTGACCTTTGACCTTCATTTTCCCCCCATTTTTGGAAACCCCAATTATTCTCATATAAGTGTGCAAGGTTACAGTGTTGTAGGACAAATGATTGATTTTTAATGATTTTTTAAGTTATTTTGGACATTGAATGTAGAGGGCTCCCTCTGTTGTTGAAATGCCATTTCACTAATTAGCTGATTATCTCATTAATGGGATCATATTTTTTCGGGGAACAAAATGTTTTTTTCTTCAGTAGCAGCCATATAACCAATTTATAATGTTAGATTCTAACACCAGTCATCAGACCACGCAACTTTTTAAATGAAGCCTTAACACTGATATGGCCTACAGTCTAGATTGGATTAAAGCTTGGTTTTCATCAATTCATACATCAGCAATTGATTTTCAGAACAAAATGTTATTTCAACTTTGTGTAAATACAATGTACTGCCATTAAATAATTTCAATATTGTAATATTAACATATTCCAGAAAACCTACTTTCTTACGATATTTAGTTACATGTTACAAAGATATTTTAATTCATAAATATTGTCATTAAAAATATATATCTTCAATACTGTAATGTTAGTGTATCCTGGTAAATGTTCTCTTATATAAACTTCATTTTCAAGATTTACCCACAATTATGAGAAGCAACAGATTTGCCCAAAATTTATAGTCAATCAATGTTTGGTATCAAAGATTTGTGGAAGCTTAAACTGTATACTGCAGTATTTGTTGGTTTCTCCTTCATTTCTAGTTTCAAAAGTCTATACTAAAAAGCAGTAAAATTGCCCTAAGGTTTTCAAAGACCAGTAGGGGTTAGTCAATGTTTGGTATTATAGTTTTGTGTGAAGTACTTTGTCTTTCAAGGGAATAAATCTTTGGTTTCACTGTATTAAAAGAAATAATCTTGGGCTCACAATAATAGAAACAAAAGTAATAAACGTAATAACAAGAGTTTGAAAAATAGTGAATTAACAATGTGTATATCAATATATTAAAATATAAGTAAATAACACTTTCCAAATCACTCATCAAAGTGCTTCAAAGTGATAATTGTTTACCCGGTAGTTGGAATGACGATTCTTACATTACATACGTGTTGTACACCCTCCGTGGTATTCGTACAGTGTGTGATGTACATTTCAATGTAGTTGTGAAATGAAGCTTGCAGAAGTGAATGTGTCCAAACAAAACTATTAATCAGTTATGAATGTAACTTATTTTAATGATGCAATATGATTTAGAGTTCTGTATTGTAGATTCAAAAGAAATTCTAATTGTGTTTTGGGGGTATTAAGTGCATTTTATAGTGTTTCAGCTCAAGCATGATGTTCATGTGATATAAAGTTGGCACATGATTCTCATTTGGTTTACATCTGTATGTTAATGCACTGTTATTCCTGAATTCCATTTTTGTATTGTGAATGTACAGTCAAGTCAATTTTTTTGACAGAGGTAAATCCTTCACTGAAGAAGAAAGAAATAATACCTCTGCTCAGAGCCAGATGGATATTAATTCTATGTAAATGTATGTTATAACGTTGTTTGTTTCACTAATATATATATATATATATAATTTTTTACAGTACACAATTTCCCCAAAGTTTGCCATTTGCCATAAGTGTACTTACTGTATAAGGCTTTATTAGTAATTCATTATACACCATGAATCCACAATTACATTGTCTATACAGAGCCAGAAGGGCACTATATGTAACTCTGTATTCAAGTATAGGGGTTAATGCCCTTCTGGCTCCAAACATATACATTCTGGTTTCTATGCTAAAATCTCATTAATGGCTTCATCTGTTGTTACCGTGGGAACAACACCATTCTCACCACCACCATTCTCCTTCTTCTCCTCCACAATATCCTCTCTGCTCTTTGATTTCTTGATACCACCTGCCTTGCCATTCTTCTCGGACGGCGGATCCTTGATGCGCATGCTACGACCCGACGTGATCATCTCCCCGAAGCCTTCCTGGTGGGCGAACGCGTAACCGGAGCGCACCGAGCCGGGGCGAGACTTCCCGCTCCCCAGGCGCGACCCGGGACGGCCACTGCCGACCCTGGGATACTTCCGGATGTTCGTCAGCTCCACATTGCCCTTGCCCTTCGCCTTCTTGGCCTCTTGCGTCTCCTTCCTCTGTAGCAGACGCACGCGGTCGGTCAGCGTCGGGACGATGTCCATGCTCAGTGACCGTTTCCCGAGGGTGGGGAAGAGGAGGATGACGGGCACGAGAGCCATGGTGAACCAGAACGTCGGCTGACGGCACATGACGAAGGTGACGCCCACAAAGGTGAACGTCGCCCTCAGGAATTCATATATGGGTTCGGAATACAGGAAAAGAGCGTAGAGCCAGTAGAGCGCGATACTTCCCCAGATACAGATGTGACTGAAGACAGTCCAATAGGAGGTATCTATGGCAATCTGTAATGAACAATTCAAATATGTGTTTAGACTAATATTTTAAGAAATACAGAAATTTAATGTCCCCTGGCCCCCTAAAAAAGAAGATGAATAAAAGTAAAAGAAAGGAAATTATTAGTTTAAATGATTGTATTACTTTAATTTTATTCCAAATGGGCTTTTTAAGAACAATTTTTTTTTACAGAGAGAGGGTAGCTGTGGACAACAAGAAATATACATGTACATTAAAATGCAGTTGGCAACAGAGAAATAAATAAACATGAGCGAGAAGATGGGAGGAAAAAAAGAGATAAAGAGGAATGAGAAGGTGAACAAGAGATAGAAAGATAGACAGAAAGACAATGCACAGTAGATGCATCTTAATGTAACAACATCGATATTGGAATATTTGACAGAGTCATTTCTTCCCCCAGGCACATGCGGCAAACTTCAAGTACAGGCAAATGTATTCATCTTGCTCTAAATAAAGGCGAAATGATGACAAACGAGAGCCCAAACTTGCCTTTAAGTTGACGACATGAACCAGTATAGAAGCCACAATGCAGCCGAAGAGGAACTGTGTGTGTATAGGCTGGCCGTAAGGGGACAGATTCTCAGACAAGGCACCTACAAGTAAAACAACAACATGATGATATGATGATTCATAAGAAATTGTAGATCCTATTATATACATGAATATATACCTGAATTTAAAGAACTTTAGAGAATATGCTAATCGTTTTATTACACACTGAAGAAGAATGTACAAAAATGTCATGAAAACTACAACTAATGTCATTGCCATTTCTTGTTTCTTAACTTATGGAATTGTTAAAAAAAAAAAAAAATGATGAACAATTGTGCTTCCCTCCACCTATTCAGTATGTTACATAATTTACATCATCACCATTATCATCACCATCACCACCACTATCATCATCATCATCATCACCATCACCACCACTATCATCATCATCATCATCATCATCACCATCACCACCACTATCATCATCATCACCATCACCACCACTATCATCATCATCTTAGACATCATCATCATCATCATCATCATCATCATCATCATCATCATCATCATCATCATCATCATCCTCCTCCTCCTCCTCCTCCTCACCATCACTATCATCATCATCACCATCATCTTACACATCATCATCATCTTACACATCATCATCATCATCAACAACACATTCTCCTCATTTTCATTATCATCTTAGACATCATCATCAGCATCCTCCTCACCATTATCATCACCATCACCACCACTATCATCATCTTACAGATCATCTTCATCATCAACAACACATTCTCCTCGTCTCCATTATCAACATCACCAGTACCATCATAAATTCTTGTTTCTTACCATATGGAATGAAGAACAGTGTGAGAGAAGTAAGAACTCCTTGGATGAGACTTTTGAGAAATACAGTCCAGTTGAAGAATTTACTCTTCTGACCTGGTTTATAGAGCGCTGGAAATCGGATGCTCATCTCATCACTCACATCCTGAACAAATAGAACAGCAAATTCAATTCAGAGTATTTCTGTATTTATGTAAAATAATTCTTTTCATTTTGCAGATTATGTAACAACCTACAAGGGGTACATTTTCACAGACTCAAAAGCAAAGAAGGGAAGAAGGGGGGAGAGAGAGAGAGAGAGGGGGGGGGGGGTACTCCTCGGATCTCTGAGAGCACAAAATATTTAGGAAACTTGGAAAGTAGACAGAGCTTTATATAATGAATAAATGTAGTAACTAGTTTCATATCAATATCTCAAACGGCTCAGAAATTATTGGTGATTGTTCAAATGTTAACTTTTGATAACTCTGCATTGTATGCAAGACATACATGTACATGTAGCTGGATAGGGAAAATGTCAGTTTTGGATGTGTTTCTATATTTTACGCCGCATAATTATTTTTTTTGGTAAATTTGGTATCAAATGGTGCATAAAATCTTAAGGCTGATCAAGATATGATGATGAAAGATGACTGAAAGATGACAGAAGAGCAGAAAGACAGACATACAGACAGATAGACTGACAGACAGACAAAACTGAAGAATTATGACAAATATCATCACACACATCGCTTATTACTGACCTGGTCGAATATTCCAAGTGATATCACAGGGGTAGATGTGAAGATCGTGTTGTAAGCTGTAATAAACCACTGATCATAACCGGTCTGAAAGAATTTAAAAGATAAAGGCACAATGATTACTATTATTTAGAAATATCAGTGGAATGGGCTTTTTTATATACACTGTTTCCTACTTCTTCATGTCTGCATTTGACCTGTTTTTACAGCTGTATGCCATCATATAAAAATGTGTATTTTATAAGATAATATAATATTATAAAAAAATATTAGATTTCATTTCATTATATTTACTTTTAATAACTAAAAAGAAAGAAAAAATGCAAAAACATTATCTTCTTTCTGACTTATGAATTTCTACAAATAACCTTTAGTTGGCAAGTCTTTACTTCCTAGGTTATTCCTGGAAAAGGTGAAAAATTCAATTGTATATTTTCCCTTCCCATGCAGAAGAATATCATAGGAGCTAGTTCATAATGTAGGTTTGATGATTATAAAACTGCAAAATATATAATTGTTTCAATTCAAAACATGAGAACCATTTAAAATAACTTTAGAAAGTTTGCAATTACATTACTGGCTGGAATGCTCCCTAAGGGAGTGGAAAATGTGCACTGTAATGTGGAGAGTCATAATAGAGTCCAGTGACAGGGGTAATAATACTTAAAGCGCTTTATAAGAAACAGTAATCATTACACAATTTTATCTTTACAGAAAATTAATATTTACCCAGTGATGAAGATTAAAAATCGGGGCCCTGTCTTATTAATAAATGCAATTGATCTAGATTGATCGCAAATCCTTCAATCAATCGTAACCTGACAAACTCTTCACAAGACAAACTCCCAGCTCTGGACCCCGTCTTACAAAGAGTTGCGATTGATCTAAATCAATTGCAAGTCCTCCAATCAACCGCAAGTTTGCAGTCTCCTATCTCTTACAGTACAGGGTTGTATGTACATAGTTGCGATCGATATCAACTCTTTGTAAGACAGAGCCCTGAAGTACAAATCGAGTTGTGATTGATAGCAAGAAGCGATCAATTCAAATCAATTGCATCTCTTCACAATACAGGGCTCTGATTTACAAATCACTATAAAAATCATAAACTCATCAAATTGGCAATTGATGAAAGAGACAAACTCACCATGGCCGAATAACCACAGAAGAAAGCAAACCAGAAGTGGCAGACGGTGAAGGCAAAGTTTTTGTAGAAGAAGTAGGACAGGAACTTGCACATCCGGTAGTAGGACCACCTGCCGTGGACCAGGAGCAGACGTTCCAGGTAGCGGAACTGAGCAAAGGAGAAATCGCTGGATAGCACGGCCTGCATTCCCTCTTGACCGCTGATACCGACACCGATGTGGGCAGCTGAGGGGAATAAAGGAGAAGTTCAGATATGAATGTTGCGTCAAAATAATTGTATAAATTTACATCAAGTAGACGGACATTAGAATTTAGACAAACATGAATGCTCTAGAGCTTCAATAACTAAAGAGTAAAGACATTTTATGCAGTTCAGATTTATAGAATGTAAAAATACATGATAAAATTATTTGCAATCAGAATAAGAGGTAAATTTAACAATATTTGTACTTCCTATTTTATCAAAGAACAAACAAAATTAAATAACAACAACAAAAACAAAAACATCAAAATTAAACAATTTGTGACTGCTCATTCTAAAAGAGTCTAATATTGTGTATGACACAAAAGGCAAGTTCATCACTTCATCTATCATAATTACATTTTTACAAAATGTATAATATATTGCTTTGCATTGTGTAAATCTGAACTATTAACTTGAACAAGCACTTTTGTAGTATTGTACATTGAAGAGTTCTCTATTTTTACACCCAGTAACCTTGTAAAAGACATGAATAATAATAATTAAAGGCATCGTTTAACAATGTTAAATCTGAGATGCACGGCCCTACATGTTATCAGTGTCTGTGATATGGTGTACCAGCAATATTAAAGCCCTAACAAAAATGAGCTTCAAAATGATCAAGAAGTGCCTCCCAATTTTTTTTTTTTTTTGAGTGACCGGTTTACCATACTCGCTTTCCTCAATAGACAATAATGTTATGAAAACCGTTTTTTTGATTTCCAATCATAAATATCTTGATAATCAGACAGGCGATCGGCTTGTAAAAGTCATGGGGTTCCTGACTGACCTAAAAGTTTATAATTATGATTGCAGCATGAGCTAAATCCAGGATTTTGTTTCAGAATATGAGACAAAGTTACCCGATCCCTTTAAAACAAAACGTTACGAAAACGTAACTCACTCTTGATCATGCTGACATCGTTAGCTCCATCACCGATGGCCAGAGTGACGGCGTTCCTGTGAGTCTTGACCAGGTCCACTACTTGAGCCTTTTGGAGAGGGGTCACTCGGCAACAGATGACCGTCTTGCAGTAGCAGGCCGCTTCTAGGAAGTCCAGTTCTACCTCGGGATCTAGAAGATGGGCCTGTGCAAGATACGATGATCAAAGGAGCATTTTTTGTTATTACGTTTGTGAATATTCTTTACTCCACTGCATCCACTGTAATGTTCAGTCCCACATGATGGTATCGATGTGAGACAGTTAAGTCAAGTTAGACTTGTATCAGTTGAATCTACAGACATTTCAGGCTGGGGTAAATCACATTTGATGAGACTTTGGGAGATGGTATTTACATGTAGCTTTCTAAAGGCTTTCATTCTCAAGCACCAGTTCTATCATTACCCTGGCTTTAGCTAAGCTGTCACATGGAACTGACAGACATTCACACAATCTTTTCCTACAGTGTACCAGAAGTTTTATTGAAATCGAGAAGAGAACTGTTAAAGTAGATTAATGCCTTGAAGTAGCTCTAACTCGAATGGCTAACAATTTTATTGACAGTTAGGTTACTTATCCAATAAACCAAAACATTTCACTGTTATCAAATTTGTGTTATATTGCATAGATCAATGCTCATATAGTTAGGAAAGTCAATGAGCCAATGGTACACCTTATATACATAAGATTACCACAATGAAGTGTCGTAGTCGAGTAGTTTAAGCACTTGACTTGAAATTTGAAGGTCGTGGTTCGATCCCGACACGGCACTAATGTCCTGTGGCAAGGCATTAATCTACATTTTCCACACTCGACCCAGGACATGTAAATGGGTACTTGGCAGGAATTAATTCCTTGAAATGCTAGAGCGCTGTAATGGCAGCTAGGCTAAAGCGGGGGTAATAATTAATTTGTGCCCCTCGGAATAGAATTGTCTAGATAGACGGCGCTATATAAATGTCTATCATTATTATTATTAACTGCACTATCAAAACGTGTGGTATGAAGTGCAATGCCATTCTTACCAATGCAGCCCCTGTTACAATGATGGCAAAGCTGTAGATATCTCCGAGCTCATCGATGTCCTTGCTCTGGTACGAGACGTCGTCGTCCATCTGGTCCTTATCCTTGATACCCATCACGTCCTTTATCTTGCACAGCGCCCCCTCCAGTTCCTCGCGAGCCTCGGCCTTCTCCTTGGCCGAGATGATGAAGATCTCGTTGAGGTCCTCGGTCAGAAGGTTGCAGGAGTATCCGATGTTGATGGCCGTTTCTTGCTTGTCGCCGGTCAAGACCCAGAGTTTGATGTTGGCCTAGAAAGAACAATAATAGGCTATCGTATTAGACCCCGTTCTCATTCACTTCCCAGACCGATCCAGGCTAGATAGATCTAACTTGAGTGTGAACAGACAAGCTGTCCAAGAAGCGATCTTCTGGACTGATCCAGAAGACTACCTCGCTGACCTTTGCTACCCCAGCAACAGGAGCGGTCTAGCTTGTTTGGTCAATACCATAGCAACAAGAGCGGTCTAGCTTGTGAGTGTGAACATAAACAAAGCATACCTCTGGAGCGCTCCAGTGAATCGGTCTAGCCTAGATCGGTCTAGGAAGTGAGTCGTATATGAATATCTATTTATATATATTATTTGAGTGGGAATATCAATTGACAATGTCTGTTTAGCTTCTTTATCACGAAGTGACTGTGACAGTATAAGTTATTCTTGATAGATAAAGTCTATATTTTCTCAAAACTTTTTATTAATCAATCTAAACAGTCATAGAGATTGATCAACAAAGTTCTGTGAAGATATAAACTTTTTCTATCTATAAGAACCCATATTGGTACAATTATTTTCATGAAAATAGCTAAGAAAAAATAATTCCAACTTTATGGGCAACTGTGTATTTTGAGGTTTCGTGTATAGCCTAAGTAGAAGTGCTATACACTGTAGTAGTAAGTTTTGTGTGAGCAGTTTTGAATAATCTGACGCATAGAATCTTTATATGCAGTATATACTAAAATATATAGTTGGGAATGAATATTAATTTTCATGTTTACTTTGAGCTAAATGAATGAATATTTATTTACACTCTCGTTTCCATTTTGAGGTTGAAGGAGTAGCTAATGTTGAGGGCAGTCTCCCGCTTGTCATTGGTCAGAACCAACAGCTTGATGTTGACTTTTGTATGACAAACAAGATGAATAAAGCTGATGAATATTCATATAATTATGCATATTTTGAGATATGAATATTCATTCACATTCTTATTTGATTACCTTGTGCAAGTTTTGGATGGTTTCTGGAACACCATCTTGAAGTTTGTCCTCGATGGCAGTAGCTCCGAGGAGGACCAAGTCTTGTTCGATCTCGTTGTAGACCTCTTCTAGCAAGTCATCACGACCAACCGTTGCCAAACTGTAAGAAAGAAAGTCCAGTTTGAATGCCAGGGCAGATCCAGAGGGGCACAAGGAGGCATGATGACCCCCCCTCCCCCCCAAACCCAATCCAGCATACCACAAGTACACAATAAATATACAAAATGAATGTAAACTCAACTTGTGCCTTCTTACATTTG
This sequence comes from Strongylocentrotus droebachiensis, assembly GCA_035222895.1. Lineage (NCBI taxonomy): Eukaryota > Metazoa > Echinodermata > Echinoidea > Camarodonta > Strongylocentrotidae > Strongylocentrotus > Strongylocentrotus droebachiensis. The sequence goes on from JAVYIG010003862.1 coordinate 162,629, forward strand.
TTTGGAGTAAAAAATGATCTGAAGCATTTCAAACTTTTTTGCAGTATTAAGAATGTAGATTGAGATCCAGATTATCATTATTATTATCATTTTCTTTGCTTGGTAGAACCCATTACAAAATTGATTGAAACTATGGCAGGCCATTCATGCCACTGGTTGCTCTCACCATTGGTCTCTCAAGGGACATCACAAAGCTGCAGAATTCACAATATGTTATTATTGAAGGAAAAAACATTATTTAAAGAACATAATTTCTGAGGATTTTTTCAAATTATTTTACATCTGGTTCAAGACTTTTTAAGGGCATAAATCGCCTGCCCTAGTTCAAGTCCAACTTACAGTCGATCTTAGTCTTTGTGAAACACCCCCCAGTATTCTTTGAAAGGCAAGAAATCTGAGAGACTTACGATGCTTGTTGATGCTTCTTACGCCATTCGTAATAGGTGTGCTCATCCACCTCCTTCATGGCAAGGCACAGCGTACGAAGGCCATCGTTAGCAAAGTCCTAGAGGGTCATGGGAGGAAGAAATCAAAGAGGTTTAAAGTACATGTGAAAAAAGTTTGTGATGTTTCTCATTCTTCTTTCTTCTTCAGTTTGATAACAAATTTCCATATTAATAAATGTACTAGGTATTTCTCTTAAAATGCTCTCAAATTCCAAATGAACATGAAATTAGAAAAAAGTTTTAAACTTTGGATGAAATTTTAATACCACGTACATGTGTAGTTAGTTAGTTTTATGACTAAAAAACCTTGCAATGAACAATTTTCTTTTAAAAAATAATAACATTTGTGGGGCACTCATACCACCACACGAGGTGCTCCAATATTACCCCGGCAATAACCTGGCTATCGATGCGAAAGCTCACAGTATTCAATGAATTCATTTCTGCCGGTACCCATTTAATACCTGGGTGCAGAGTGGCAATTGTTGATGAATGTCTTGCCAAAGGACACTGGTGCTGTGCTGGGGCTCATCCCAGTCAAGCCTTTCAACCAATCAGCTATGACATATCTACATCTCCTTATCTGTATGTACATGTAATACATACATGTAATCTCCCTTTCCCAATAATTTTTTTTCCACAATGCAACTTTCAAGATATTTAGTCTTGGCAACATTTTAAAGATTGGGCTCAGTGGTTTTGAGTGTCTCACTTTACATGTACGTGCTAAAATAAAAACAATATAATTTTTTTTTTCCCCTGACGTCCGCACACCGGTGACTTAAGCTCACGCACGCCAGCTATTCCCCACTCCTGACGACGGATAGTCAACCTGTTCGAAACGTCGAGCCACTCATCCTCTCCAAGCGCTATAGTTCTCCTGAGAACTATATGCTAAGAAAGATATTAAACAAACAGTCCTTTTCAGGACTACACTCCTCCAAGAAAGATTACCGAGTCAGAGTCCTTTTCAGGACTCCTCAAACCTCTCTCTCTCTCACACACATGGTGCAACTGCAAACCTACTGTAAATATAATTTCTGTAACTCTAAATAAACTCAAATCTCTCTGTGAAATGTGTAGACTTACATTCAGATGTTCATTGGTGATCTCTCTCAAGGCGTCGCTGGACGACCCCAGACGCTCGTAGATGACGGTGTCGGCTCCTTTGCAGAAGAGCTTGATCTTCTGGCCCTGCTTGACGATGACGGACATGCGTTTCCTCACGTTGTTGAAGTCCAGGATGTGGAGGAGCTCGTACACGTCCTCCTGCCCCTGCACCATCAGGGTGATGGTGGTCGGCGTTCGAGACTGGAGAGGAAGAACGGCAAACAGAAGTTTAAAGGCATCGTTTAACACTGTTAAACCTGAGATGCACGGCCCTACGTGTTATCAGTGTGTGTGAATATTGAAGCCCTATCAAAATTGCGCTTCAAAATGATCAAGAAGTACATCAAAAAGGTTAAAATCCTGAATGACGGGTTTTACCATACTCATTTTCCAGAATAGACATAAGGGTGATGGTGGTCGGCGTTCGAGACTGGAGAGGAACAATGGCAAACAGAAGTTTAAAGCCTATCTGCACTAGTTTGGCCAGGAGGGATCATTAGACCTCACTTCGTGGTCACTGACAGGTGGTTATCTCATCAAACCAGCTCTCAATTAATATAAGAAAAAAAGGGATCATGGGGGACCAGCAGGTACCACTTAGGCATTGTTTGCTATGTAGAGGGCGCAAGTAGTTACAGGTAGTGTAGTCCCGCTTTAAAGCTTATGTCGAGAACTCGCAGATGAGCTTAATTTCAAGAAATCATTTGGAAAAATTATTGTGCCTTATTGTAAATTGTTATAAATTGTACATGTTCAATGCATCCTCCCAAAGGAATTTTAACTGTTGGAAAAGTCTCTCAAAATCACAATATATATGGAAATTCTCATACCTGCGGAAAGCTTGGGTCTCTTCTTTCAAATGACACCTGAAAATCTGGCCATATCTTACTTTCAGGTGGGCAAAAGCCTTTTTTGTTGAAGGGTGCAAAATCGAGACAGAATTGGTATTGGTTCTGGTTGATATCAACAAGAGGAGAGTCGTAGAAAGGCCTAGAAATTTTCTTACTCTGATTATCAAAAGACAACTTATCAAAGAAAATACTAGGTTCAGTGTATATCCTTACATTTCCCATCAACATTTTACAGTTGACTGAATGATGAACTTCTTAATTGAGTGTTTTGAAATATCATATCTTTGGTGAGTTTCTTGTATTTCAAGCTAGTTTGCCCTCTCAACCATGAGGGTTTTGATTGGACATGTTAGGACATGCAGAGAACAAAGTTTTTGTTGTAAAGAAAAATGTGCTTCACCAACCTTGAAAACAAATCCAAAGTTTCTAGCTGCCCCAACTAATGCTGCCTCGTCTGGCGACTGTGCTTGGTATGCTAGATTACCTGGAGTAGAAAGAAAAAATTAAATATGTACCTTTTTAGCTGAATATCTGACAAAGAGAAGATGAAGAAAAGAAGGAAAAAAAGAAGAAAGCAGTAACACCCGAAAAGCACAAAAGAGTGAACTGAATCAATGTCACGATTATGTATTCTTGTGGCACATTTTGTGATTTTGAAGAAAAATAAATAAATCAGGAAATGGTTGAAAATCAGATACTTCCGTGTTGGAGGATTGTCTACCTCTCCCTCCATAGTAAAAGTAAATATACAGGCATTGCTATTTATTTTTACCTAATAAACATTTACTAATAACAAACATTCCTTATAGGTCTAAAAATATCTTCATTATACTGATGAAAACAGTAAAACTGCAATGGTGCAGAATAAAATAAGAAGGATAAGAAAATGAAGCAAATGTAACAGCTTGAGAAAATAAATAGAAAAGAGACAAACATATAATAATAATAATAACAACATTGCTTATTAAGTGCTTTACACCAAAGTTTCTAAGCGCTAAACACGCTCATAATTGCTGAAGAGAAATATTGGGAAACAAAAAAAGAAAATAGTGACAAAATAGTGACAGAAAATTGGAAAGAGTGGAAGATAAAAGCAAAAGGTAAAGAAAATATACTAAAAGAGAAAGATTCTTTTTACAAAAGACCCAAATCCCTTTTTTTTCTTCTTACCATCTTCATCAGTTTCTGGCATGACGGTATGACAGAGAGATAGGAGACGGAAGAACAACCAGCAATGTTTGTCACCCCTCTGAATGGAATCCAGTAGGCTGCTATCATAGAACTTGAATCCAGGCTCACACATGGTATTGGCTGAGAAATCTACAAGAGGCGTGTCCTGAGATGGGGGAAAAGAAGACAATAATAACAATAATTATAATAATAAAAATGGTGCTTATAAAGCACTTACCATCAAAGTCTTTAAGCACTATAACAAACAAGTTACAATTATTTCAAATCAGGACTAGAGAAATGGTGGAAAGATGCCCCAGATAAATATGAAGACAACCCCAACCAAAGAAAACCGTGGATAGGAACAACAGTCTAAAGACTGAATAATCCTGGATCAAGTGAGTTACAAGTGATTTAACAATTACATATCAAACAAAACAAAAAGAAAATGGAATGTTTACTTTCCGCACGCAAATTATAAAAGGCTTTAACATTAATCATTCGATAATGCGTAATAATTTAATAGTAGCACATTGTTATACATGTATTTATGTATCAGATTCCACAGTTTCTTTGACATTGTATAAATCATTTCTACCATTGTTACAGTATGTATGTTTGTTATGAAACTGTGTTTTTGATATCATGTATTTGAAATTCAACCTTAAGTTTTGGTTGCAATAAAGAAATAATAACAATAATAATATTTTTACCTCAGTAATATCCATAACGTCCCCATTCATGTCCTTAATCTCGCCAAACTTCCTTCCTCCTATTGAAGCCTTGTTGAATGTCATCAAGTTCTAGGTGAAAATACAGGAACAAAAAAATTAAAACAAAAAAATTAAAGCCCCACTGCACTACTTATAGAACTTGCGCCCTCTATATAACAAACAATGCCTAATCGATGACCATTGGTCCCCCATGGTCCCCTTTTTCTTATGTTAAATGAGAGCTGATTGGATGAGAAAACCACCTGTCAGTGACCATACAGGGAGGTCTAATCCCTCCTGGCCAAGCTAGTGCAGAGTGGCTTTAAATCTCAACATCAATTAAAAAAATAAAATAAAACAATTAGTTGCAGGACATGTTGTTGTCGTCAAAGCTGATGAAAAGCGGCCCACTAAAAATACAAAAGTTACATTTCATTTCGGTGTGATTAAAGAAGAAAAAGTGAATTAAATGTACAAAATCATGAACGTTACAATTTAGAAATTAAATACTCATTGACAGCTTTCTTATATCTGTCCCTTTTTTCTTTACGAAAAAACAAACTAAGAAAAGCATTTGATATTCCTGACCATATATAAAGAGGTGATATAAACATTCCCCTTAATCACTGTCTAATTTCATAAAGTCATTTATTCACTCATCTATTCATTCATTAGAGCTAAGTTCTGGTATGGGAATCGTATTTCGAGAGAAAATTGCTATGATTTATTCTGGATTGTTTATCCTGCAGTAGATTGATTGTTTGAACCAGTGAAATATAAACAACCTCATAAAAACTTACTGGGCATCATCCTTGATAAAAAACCACAACTCCCATTTGCACATAGTGACCTGTGTTAACCACATGGTGTCGGTTCTACCTACCCGGATTTCCTTATCTATCTATGCTCATTACTCAGCCACTATACATTTTTTACCAAAAGTGTTTGGCACATGTCATTTATTTGTAATCTTGAACATTCAGTGTAAGTTTTGTTGGATTCTGTGAGAATTTATTTCTATAATTACCAGAGCTCAAGTTTATCTTTAATAACTCAACTAAGCATCCCCTCTCTCTCAAAAGTGCTGGAGCTCCTACTCATCATTTCCATCACTTCTCCTTTAGCCCATGTTGCGTCAAAATACCACCCCCAAAACACATACCGTAAGTTCATAAACCTGTTATCATGTTCAAAGAGGGGTTTAAGACTTTGAAGGGGGTAGATTTTACAACTTTTAGGATTACTTTGACAAAATTGCAATGCAATCTACAATCATGAATGATTTTATTCTCTTGTCATGGCTCTTAACCACAAGTTATGCATAATCCCTCAAGACTGCTGCTCATACGCACACACGTCCTGATAGTTATCATTCGATGCCCACATACAGAAACAATGTATTAAACCCCACTGCACCAAAAGCAACAGGAGAGTCCTGCACCTCATCTCCTACATGAATGCACGCAGTTCTTGGTCCGTACCTGTGTAAGGGTCCCAGTCTTGTCGGAGAAGACGTACTGTATCTGGCCCAGTTCCTCGTTGAGGGTTGTAGACCTAGCCTTGGCTCCGGTCTCCGCAGGTTCGTAGTACATCTTGACATCCCAGTTGATAAGAAGACTCTGGCAAAGTCTTATCATCTCCACCCTGACACAGAGAGAGTAGACAGAACATTATGATAGGACATCAGTTAATATGTGTACAGCTAGAAAACATAAAATGAACCTACAAATTATTTCAAAATGGCGTCCTATGTGTCAACAGTTAAGAAGTGCAAAGAATAGAAAGGATAACATTGAACTTAAGGTACGTAACCAAATATTGTATGATTATTTTGTTTGTAATGTATGTTACTTTGTCTTTAAATGTATGCGATATTGTCTAAATGTTTTTTATGATGAATGAAATAAATTTGACTATCTATCTATCTATCTATCTACAAGTATGTCTGACTTCTGTGTGTTCTATGCGGGCCTACTCTACACGTGCCCGTATGGGTGTGTTGACTATCTGTGCATTCTAAATTACAGAAATGTACCTCCATCGTATTATTTTTCGTGTTTTATTTGAGGTATTTCACCACTCCAGACACGAATGAGTTTTCCCACTCCCATAGGCTTAATACACGAAGGACCCGGTTGCCGTGGGCAACGGGTTAAAACTCACGTTACGTATAGTGAAATGGGCACGACGGTGTTGAGCAGGATCACGTAGGAGAAGAAGGTGAGTGTGGAGATGGTGGCAGCATTGCTGTACTCCCATGGAAGGTACACCTGGAACTGGTTGCCGGTCCGAAGCTCCCACACTGAGCACAAGATGGCGCAAATCACGCACATGGTAAACAGGAAGCCAAAGATCTACAGGTTTCGTTAGATAATGTAGGAAGGTCGCAAATTTGATTTAGGGCATGAAAATAAACCTGCGATGCATGTGTGAACATAAAGTAGCTCGTGTTCGTTAATGCAAAAATAACAACTTGTTAAAATTGTCAGTAACCCTGTCATTTCTAGGAGTTACTTGTTTTTCTGAAGGGTCATTTTTCTGAGGGTTCATAATTCTGAAGATATGAGATACTGTAAGGTTCATAATGTCAGAGTATTTTTACTTCTGAAAGTAAAATAAGGTTCACAATATCTCAAATGAAATAAAGTTCATAACTTCGAAATTGAAATAGGGATTATAATGCAGAAAATTAATTCTGAAAAATGAAATAGGATTCATTATTCCGAAGGTTGCAAATTTAGAGTTCTCTGTCATTTTTCTGTTATATTGCAATCAAGTATATGTTGTGCCACGTCTATTATTGCTGTGTCATATTTTTTCTAAATGTACTATGGAATTGTATTTTAACTCTTCTGTCTAAACGTTATGCTTTTTGATGGAAATATGTTTATGATAATTCAGGAAGACCACTACTTATTGGTGAATGGGCTAGCCTGACAAGAGATTAGAAATAAATAAATAAATAAATAAAACAATTTAGATCGATGATTGTCCAAACTATATGTACCCTCCTCTTTCATCTTTGGAATGAAAAAAAAAGACATGTAACCATGAAATTACCGGCTCATGTAGTAATTGTATGGGTGGTCATTGGGGAAATATATAATTGTTCTAGGGGATATTGTTTATGGGGTCCAGAGGTTCCTTCATCAGTGAACCTGTCTATAAAGGCCATCAAAGGAATGGCAACTGTACATGTAGAAAGTTTGCCCTTGGTTCTATAACGCATGTATTTCCTCTTAGAATACAGCACTAAAGATGGCCACTACTACAGCAGCTTTAAATGTATTTTCATTTCAGACACATGAATACTAGCACTGCCAATACAAAAACTTTGAAAAACATTGAACCATACAACGTATTAAAGGGATTGGGTATCTTTGCCTCATATTCTAAACAAAATCCTTGATGTAGCTCATGCTGCAATCATAATTATAAACCTTTAGGTCAGTCAGGAATCCAATGACTTTGATAAGCCGATCGCCTGTCTGATTATTAAGATATTTCTGATTGGAAATCAAAATCAAATTTTGCGTTTTCCTAATTGGGGAAAACGAGTATGGTAAAACGGGTCACTCAAAGATTTTTACTTTTTTGAGGCACCTCAGGATAATTTTGAAGCGCAATTTTTTTAGGGCTTCGATATTACACAATATCACAGACACTGAAAACACATAGGGCCATGCATCTCAGATTTAACATCGTTAAACAATGCCTTTAAAAGAAAAACATTTGTCCTACTTACAAAAATGACCATCTTGTTGAGTAGTCTATCTAGAGTGGTTCTCTTGAATTTTGCCTTTCCGCTGTTCTGCATGAGCTTAGTGTCTTTACCAGCGAAGATAACGATCCCATAACACCAGCCTGTGTTACGTAACCTATAGCATTGCAGGAGAGAAGAAAGGGTAACATTCTGAAATATTTCATTAAGATACATAAAACAATTCAACAAGTAATTACCATTTGTCTTGAGATAACTGATTTTGTATATTTTGGTTGTCTAAAGATTGTTTTTAGTTCCCACAATTACATGTTAATTCATTAAGTATTTAATAGTAGTAGTAAAAGAAGAAAACTGATAAGGAAGAAGAAAAGAAGAATATGAAGAAAAAGAAGAAGAAGAAGAAGAAGAAGAAGAAGAGTAAGGAAAGGAAAAGGAGGAAGAGGAAAAGGAGGAAGAGGAAAAGGAGAAAGGCGGAATACGAAGAAGAAGGAGAAGATGAAGAAGAAGGAGAAGATGAAAGAGAATAAAAAAGAAGAAAAGGACAAGGAGGAGAAAGATAAAGAACAAGATGCAGAAGAAAAAGAAGGAGTGAGGAGAGAGGGGGAAGAAGGATTGAGGAGAGAGGGAGAAGAGGGAGTAGGAGGAAGGAAGAGGAGGAGGAAAAGGAAGATGAATTGGAAGGAGGAGGAGGAACCCTTACCTGCACCCTCGAAGCATGATCTGATCGTTATTAAGGGAAAACTTATCCCCGGCCCACGCCATGGCTCCGTCAAATTTATCCAGGACATTGTTTGGTGCTTCGCAATTAATTTTACCTAGAATAAAAAAGACATGAAGAGGTCATTAAACTGATCAAAGTATGAAAACATATATGTAGGACTGGCATGATTAAGACTTGTACATGTATGTACATGTCTTATATGGTATTTAAAAAAAAAGAAGATCCGGAATAGCTGTTAAATTTGAGACCCACACAATGTCAGAGCCAAATAAATTCTGTACATTTCAATAGTAATAACATGTTGTGAAGAACTTCTAGGAAACTCTGTAGGGAAACTTGCAACATTTTATTTGTACCGAGTTTTGAAAAAACAATCATTCCTTCCATGCCTTTTTATTGTTATGATTATTTTGCCCACCATTTACGCAAATGCTGGAATTGTTTATTTGTTTGAGTTTATCTTAGATATTATGTTGTATGCACATTATCCTGTGTAACTTGTGTATTGCGCGTTAGTGTAATTGGTCAAAATAAAGGCGAAAGCTTGTGTGAAAATAAAAAAAAAAAAAAAAAAAAAAAAAAAAAAAAAAAAAATTCTGTACATTTCAAAGCCTGAAAAAAGTCTGACACAGAGATACTGTATGACAGGGCGGGATAAGAGGAAACAGCTTGAAAACTGGCTTCTCTGCAAATACAGATACAGTGTGAGTAGCCCCTTATAAAGACCTAGTGGGTTCTCATGGGGAATTTGACACCAACCTGGTGTTTACCCAAACACAGGTGTTGTCAATCACACAGGGCGGACTTCATTTTTGCAACTGACAGGTCTAGCATAGTGCACTGTGCCCTGAACCAGTACTGCCATAAGGAATTATCATTGTAATAATAAAAAACTTCCCCCACCCTTCGAGATATGACGGCAAGCTGGAGAATTTTCTGATGGGACAATGGATGGGTTCACTGTCTGAGAGACCAGTGTACACATTAATTGGTAGTTCAACAAAATCTGGTATCAGAGAATTACGATGCAATACACATCGACAGTATCTATTATGTGGATTTAAAGGTACATGTACATGTGCTTTTGCACATGAAATTTTCACAACATTGACAAACAATGAGAATTACATTTAACCATTTAATAAATTTACATACCACTGAAATCGCTTAATCTCTCAAGATCCTCTCCTAATTTTGAAGTTTCAGGAAGTGCTTGCCTTACTTTCAAATTTGTTTCCCTGGAAAAGAAGCATAAAATCAAAGCATTTGCATTAGCACACTGATCAGGTTGCCATGGTGGTAAATAGTAAAGCTGGCCTTGTGTCTGTACTGTTAAATAAACCTGGAAGTCAAATTCCTAATTCATGTATAGAATTTCACTCTTGCTTTCTATAAACTCTCAATAGTAAATCTGACCAAAATATAGCAAGTTGAAATGATACTAGTACAAATGTTGTCATATCGATTTTACCAGATAAGGTGAAGTATATCTGTGAAATGATAATGGTAGCCATGCTAAAGCTGGGGTAATAATTGTGGAGTGCCAGGAATGTCGAGTCTGACAGACATGAGCGCTATACAAGAACCCACAAATTATTGTTATTATTATTATCATTATCATCATTATCATCATCATCATCATCATCAATATTAATATTATTATCATCATCATCATTGTTATTATCATCATCTAACATTATCATTATCATCATCATCATCACCATTACTATCATGATCATCATTGTTTACATGTCTACCGTATATAACTTCTCCCTTTCTCTATACCGTATAGTAAATATTCAAATCTATCATAAGAAGTGAAGACAGACCACCTAATTCATCCTCATGACAAAGTAAATTTCTAGTTATTATTATTATCATTACTATCATTACCATTACCATTACCATACCATACCATACCATCATCATCATCATCATCATCATCACCACCATCATCATCATCACCATCATCACCACCATCATCATTACCCATCCAACTCTGCTGTCTCTACGTAGACCAGACTGTGAGGCTCGCTGGATGATAAGAGCAAGATGTCAGCCGCAATGAAGTCATTGTTTTTCATTCGAATGATGTCGCCCACTTGTACATGCTGCCATTTTACTGAAGTCAGCCTGGCATAAACAACAAGAATAGGTAAAAAAAAAAAAAAACAGTCAACATTTGAAGGCTAAAAAATGTTAGAAAATGTATAGGGGTTGAGTAATGAGCATATTAGATGAGGAAATAAAGGTAAGTAGGCCCAAAACCATGTATTATTAAACACAGGTCACTATGTGCAACTGAGATTTGTGGGTTTTATTGAAGATGATTTACAGCAAGGTTTTGTAAGTTTGTTTTTAATTTACTGGTTCAAACAATTAAGCTACTGCAGGACAAAACAATCTAGAATGATTTATAGCCTTGTTCTCTTGACATACGATTCCCATACCAGAGCTCAAGATTAGCTTTAATAACTGAATTATTTATAGATACCTCTTGATGTGCTTGCTCTATTCACTAAACTCAAGAATGAAAGGTTGGCAGGTTGAATTAGGGCCTTTGTTGAATACTTTTAGATGTACATTTAAGCTTAATAGTGTCACATTCTCAAGAAACATAATTCAGGACAAATCAATGTTTCACATAATTAAACAATCACAAAACTTGGTAAGGGTATTAATAGTTTAGTTGTTAACTATAAATCAGGCAAATAAAATAAAATATGATGTACTTACTCTCCAGTGACAAGGATGAAAGATTCTCTGTTATTGACTTGGTTATCACTTTTGTGTCTCCTCTGGGGTTAAAAGAAGGTGGAGGATAAAAACAAGAAGGACAGAAAATCAAAGCATGAACAATACAGTCATTATATTCAAAGACATTTGGACAAAAGTACCTGGATGACTGTGCTACATGTATATATCATTTTGATATCAGACAGACTGGGATGTGCAAATGCTTAAAAAAAAGTAAACATGGATTTGAAGAGAAGGTTGAGTTCTGGGGAGAGGTTACAAATAATTTGTGAGCGTTATCATTGTTATATACAAGTGTGGACGAACATCGGAGAAAAAAATGTTCCCTGAAAAGCATTGTTCTTCAAATGCTTTCATATTCTAAATATGACAAGTAACCAGCTTTAAAAAGAGGCCGAATTTTATGCCACATGTTTGTGTACCGTAGTCCCATATAAATCTTTCTGTGTTCAGTACTTGTTACTTTTAATACCAAGGCTGGGCCAAATTTCTTATCATTTTGATGACTCCAGAACCTAACAGTACACACCAATACTCATATGCTACATGATTTTTTTGTTGTTGATCGATTCCGCACCGTTTCTTTCACAATGCAATTGCATGATCAGAAGTTAACTTTATTTTGAAACATGCAAGGCTATAATAATGGATATATGCGAGAACAACCCTTGCACATTGCCTTGGCAAGGACAAATCGTGTCTTTCTATCTATGTACAATGTACAAGTTATTAAATACGAGTACATAAAGATTGAATGGTGCAAATTGTGGTCCTTGGTTTCATACAAACAATGGTAATATTGAATGGCTTTTCTTTAGTTGGACACAAGGGTATTGCATACGGTAGGCCTATATTCCACTCGTCATGCAGACATGTGAAGGCTCTTCAGCTCATGTGATATACATGTACATTCTTCCCACTGAAGGCCATTCAATATTATATACATATTTGATGAACATAAAGTAGGTACTAAAGTACATGTATGGGAGTATATACTTATTTGCCCACAATAAAAAAATATTTAAAAAAAATGCTGACAAAGAAGAATAGAAAATAAAACAATCTCAATTTGGCAGAGCAGCAAACAAACAAAATTTGAGTAATATTGTTATCTGGCGTATAGGTTTTGCCAGATTTGGTTTGGCAATTGGGGCACATGCCCCTTATGCCCCCTCTAACCCACGATGATTTTAAAACCCATCTGTACTAGTTTGGCCAGGGGGATTAGACCTCCCTGCAAGGTCACTGACAGGTGGCTATCTCATCAAATCAGCTCTCAATTAAAGAAAAAGGGACCATGGGGGACCAACAGGGACCATGGGGGACCAACAGGCACCGATTAGGGATCGTTTGCTATATAGAGGGCGCAAGTAGCTATAATTAGTGCAGTGGGGCTTTAAGAGTACTTACAAAGTCGTCTACTGCATCTTTGATGGCTGTCAATCCTAGCACACAAACCAGAGGTAGGGCAGTGGTGACAGGGCTGAGAGATGAGATAGGGCCAATCAACTGAAAATCAAAAATGAATTAAAAAAAATTATAAAATAATAATTCACCACATTTATTACCGGTAGGCGTTTAATAAGGTGTTTCTAATTGACTTGCTAAAAATTTCCAACCAAAACTTATAATAAAAACACAAAATATAAATATGTTCTTTATTCAATAAATCATGCATAATGTACATGAAAATAAAAAGAGATCAAACATAAGGTAAAATATAAGATCAAATAAACAATCAAAGGTTGCACACCTAAAAATATACCAATAAATGAAACACTTTTGAAGTAAATCCCACTTTGGAAATGCTGATTGCTTTGAACCAAATCAGACAAACAAAAAAAAAGTTACTTTTTACTTTTTAGCTTTAGTTACAAATTTCTAATCGCTACACATGTACTTGTAAAATGTATGGGAATTTCAAATCGGCTGAATCGGTAATGTCATTGTGATGTAGTGCCAGAAAACTCCCTGTAATGTTCTGACCAAAAAAATGACAAAAATATCTCATGATCCATTATTCTGGAGGGTATTTTCAACTGTTACTACATCACAATCTACTAGCCAATTTGTTAATTTAAGATCTGCATAGATTTCATTATTAGAAATAAGAAACTTTGAAGTGGAAAATCACTTAAATTTTATATGATCTGCATCATCAATGATGAATACATGTACAAAATTCTGTATTAAAATTGCAAAATTGTTGTACTCAATTTTGAATTGAGTTATGCTTTAATAATATCATCCATGGGGATGGGGGGGGGGGGATGGGGGATGGGGGGGGGGGTGTAAAATTATACCCCCTCCCTCTCCTAACCTTGGTTTTGTCACAAGTGTTTACATGTATGTAACCACTTTACAAGTACGTCTACAGGAATATTTGATAAAAAAGCCTCGCAAAACATAATGATTTGTATTAAATGCTACATACAATATTTAAAAAAAATAAGAGTGGGTGTCACACCATTGCTGGTACAAAACATGTCCATGTATGTACATTGAGTGACTCAACAAAGCATGCCATTTATGAGCCTTTGAAATATGCCATTTATGAGCCTTTACAATCTATTTTTCTTCAAACAAACACACAAAGATCTGTGAACCATGAATCACTAATAAGGGTGTGCTGTTTGCAAATTAATTGAACGTCAAAAACATTAAATTATTGTATGCATTTCTATGGGCACGGGTAAGAATCAATAAATATTATTGACATTTTCAAGAACTATTTTGCATTCAAGGCCAGCCCATTAAAATAGTTCCATAGTGATCGTGATCATGGCAATATGTTACGTATCTCTGCCTCCGTCTGTCTGTCTGTCTGTCTGTCTGTCTGTCTGTCTCTATTTCTCTCTCTGATATGGTTATCTTTCTACATGAACATGTCTGTATCTTTTTTCGACTATCTCTGTATTTTCTGTCTGTCTCTCTCTCCAATCTGGTTTTCTTCTGACATGAACATGTATTAACTGTCTGTATTAAACTTTCTTGACTATCTCTGTCTTGTCTGTTTGTCTGTCAGTCTATTTATTTATTTATTATTTATTTATTCCGTTTTATTTTAACAGGGTGGCCCCGTCAGTAATCAAAGTACTGTTTTCCAGGGGGCCCTGTACATAAATGAACATATATGAAGAAACAAACTACTTGAACAATATAAACATCATGGAAAACATCAATACATAGCAACATATAACAGAAAGTGAGTAAAAAGAGTAAGAGTGAATAATGAAACAAAGCCGTAGTAAGAATGATAAATTTCAATGAGCAATTTCAAATCGATAACAATATACTCTGATTATTATCAATGATCTATTTAGATTTTAACAAATTATTATATTGAGAAATTTATGTAAATATTCATGAAAGAAATAAATAAATAAAGAAAGGCAAATTTATCTTTAAGATCGCTGCTTAAAATAGAGAGAACAAAAATTATTCTTGGTCGGGGCATTTCGAACTGAGTGGGGTAGGCTATTCCACTGAAGAGCACCATCAACTGAGAAGGCACGTTTTCCACATTCTGTTTTAATTCTTGGAATAATGACGCCCAAATTGTCAGCATTCCTTGTTGAGTATCTATGAGTATGGGCGGACAGGGTGAACATATCATATAAATATGATGGGGCACTATTATTCATAACATCATACATTAATTTACTTTTATTGAACTCCCATCTTTTTCCATGTCAATCCATCTTAGGGTACTAAACATTTCAGATGTGGGAATCAAAGTATTTATTTTCAGGACAATTCTTGCCATCTGCTTGTGTTGCTTAATCAAGATATCTTTTGTTCTTTTATTACAAGTACTCCATGAAACACTACAATAGTCATAGTAAGGAAGGATAAGGGAATTGGCAAGTAGTTTGGCACTAT
This sequence comes from Strongylocentrotus droebachiensis, assembly GCA_035222895.1. NCBI lineage: Eukaryota > Metazoa > Echinodermata > Echinoidea > Camarodonta > Strongylocentrotidae > Strongylocentrotus > Strongylocentrotus droebachiensis. Next base: position 178,003 of record JAVYIG010003862.1, read on the forward strand.
CGATTGTGAGATATTTCCTGACTCTACGAAGTAGGGCCAACCTAGAGGCAATTTTATTTGAAGTGTATTTCACATGATCCTGCCACGTCATGTGCTGGTCTAGACAAACTCCCAGATATTTTACACTTTGAACTTGCTTGATTGGTACATTAGAAACTTTTATTGCGATTGGTGTGTATTGCAAGTTCAGCAATTTCTGCGGTGTTCCAAAAATCATGAAGCATGTCTTGTCCGTATTCAGGGTAAGTTGGTTTCTTTCTAACCACTTTCTCACACAATCCAAATCATGATTAAGACATGTTTCGATTTCCCTTGGATTTGAAGAACTGTACATAAGGGCAGTGTCATCTGCATACATAATCACTTTACCATGCTCGATGACTGATGGAAGATCGTTCATGAAAAGAGTGAAAAGGAGGGGCCCCAATATAGATCCCTGGGGGACTCCAGACTTTAACTTTAGCACGTCAGATTTTTTACCTAGCAAGGAGGTACATTGCGCCCGGTGTACAAGATATGATTCGAACCATGATAATGCTTGTCCCGTAATGCCATACAGTTTTAACTTATCTAGTAATAATCTATGATTAACAGAGTCGAATGCCTTTCGTATGTCAAGAAAGACTATTCCATGCAGTTATTCTACCTTTATCCATGTTAGTCAACAAATAATTGCTCAAAATGCAAGTACGGTGTTTGTTGAATAACCTTTCCTAAATCCAGATTGGTGAGGGGTTAGGAGATTATTATCTGACAGATAGTCTCGAAGTTGCACGTTAACTGCCTTTTCCAATATTTTCATAATCGACGGTATAACAGATATGGGACGATAGTTGCTAACATCGTCCCTATCCCCACCCTTGTGAATTGGGGTAACTTGTGCCTGCTTCCAGTCAGCTGGAATTTGGCTGGTTTGCAGAGAAAGATTAAACAGGTGAGTAATAGGTGTACAAATAACGGGTGTGGCCAACTTCAGGAGACGTGCACTAAGCCCTTCTAGGCCAGTTGCCTTATTAATCTGAATAGAGTGCAATTCTTTTCGTACAAAATCCTCAGAAATCAAATCAAATTCAAAGACAGATCGAATAGAGTCCTGAGATAATGACAAGATCACAGGTTCAACATAGGAATGACTGGCAGCAAGCAGACTACCAATAGATGTAAAATACTCATTAACACAATTTACATCAAGGTTCAAAGTATTGGGAACGCTTTTGGTGGAAGTAGGGGCAATTTGTTTAAGCATCTTCCAAAGTTCTGAAGGGTTCCTTTTGTTTTGAACTATTTGTTCATGACAAAAGGACTTTTTCAAAGTAACTCTTAGATTATTGACATGGTTACGGCAGGATCTGAAAAGACTCCAATCCCGTCGGTCCTTTGAATTTTCAGCTTTCTTCCTGAGTGCATCTCTATCATAGCACAATCGAGTGTACTCAGGCGTGACCCATTTTGTCTTCATACCCCTAACCCTCAGAGAAATCTTAGGGCAATGTTCATCACAAATACCAACAAACTTAGTCTTCCAGTTATTCCATTCAATTTCAATATCATTTCCTTCCATAAATTCCATTCTAGCATTTAATAATGCTTCACAAAATAACGTTACGTTTAACCGTCTATAAGCTCTTGTATGTATAATCCTAGCTGGAGTTTTCGGTTTAACATGTTTGCTAACAACATACACTAGTCTATGATCACTCAGACCATGAATGACAACATTTTTATCAAGTACATTGTTTGGTCGATTAGTTAGAATTAAATCTAACAATGTAGAACTACTCTCAGTAACTCGGGTAGGATCGTCAATTATCTGTTTCAG